>JARKHS020003991.1:0-22820 GCA_030143305.2 Amblyomma americanum
GAGACTGTCATCGCGCCTGGGCAGGAGCCGAGGCCACCGTTGGCGTCTCCTTCGTCATCGAGGTTAGTGCCGGCACAGATATTTCGCCTGGGCAGGAGACAAGGCCATCTCCTGACACTAAACCTGTCCAGTCGCCGTCCTCTTCTACGTCGAGGATTAGCGCTAGCACTTCCCTGTCTTCGGGTGTTGAGATGGTCGCTTTGAGTTCGAGCTTAAAGCGTCCACATGCGTCGACTACGGACTCGTACATTTCTGCTGGTCGTCCAAGGACAAGGAGTCTCGTGCCTCCTCTGGTCCGACCCTACGAAAAAAGTGCGGTGGTTTGGCGCCGTTCGCAACGCGCTTTGTATTGCCTAAACATTACGACTCCTCGTTGCATTTTTCATTTCCAAAATGACTACTCTTAACATTATCACTCTTAACGTGCAGGGGTTCCGCAATGTTATGGAGCAGGCAGAGGTGGTCGCTTTGGCTAGTTCATCGGGTTCCGATATCCTCTGCCTGCAAGAAACCAATTTTTTTTTCGCCTCAGTGACGTGTTGGAATATAAGCCTATGTTTGGCGTCGATGCTTTCTTTTCGTACGCTAGCACGCATTCTAGCGGCGTTGTAGCTCTTGTTTTCAACCGCTTACTCCTGCTAGACCATCATGTTATCTACGATGCGCTTGGACGCGTGCTGGCGCTCGACTGCACTTTCAACGCACTTCGCCTGAGAATTCTTTGCATCTATGCATCTGCGCATTCTAATTTGGTAAACTGATTCTTTAAAGATCAGATGTGCATTTTCTTGGCGGACGTAACGTTGTGATGTTTGGCGATTTAAACTGCGTGCTCGATACGGTCGCTGATGTGCAGGGCCCCGGTATAGGTAGGCCAGGCTGGAATGCGCGCGAGTTGCGCCGCGTAGGCAACCAGTTTACGCTCACAGACGCCTAGGAGCGCCTGTATGGCGGCGTCTTTGTGTGGACTTGGGGTCTCGGATTATCATCGAGCAGATTAGACAGGGCGTATGTACCGACGGGCCTTTCGAGGACAGTGCGTGGTGCTAACGTAATGACGCTGCCATCCTCGCTGGTATACATATCAGACCATCGCTGCTTGCTTCTGTCACTCGGGGTTCCAGCGCCGGCAGTATCTCCTCACAGACAATGGCGTTTGGGCGTGCGCATCCTTCACGACGCCAGCATGAAAGAAGGGATAACGCGGACCTTGTAATTTTCGGTTGGTGGTGCCGTGCCTTGTGCCTGGGACCATCTGAAGGAGCAGCGGCGTCACCAGTGCGCCGCTTCTGGTCGAGCCCTTAGGGCTCGCATCTTAGATGAGGTGCGTGTGGTGACGGCGAAGCTGCGTATTGCTCAGCGCACCCCATCGCCTTCGTCGCTTATGTGCGCATGGAAAGAGGACCTTGCGGAGCGTCTGCAGCGTCTTTTACGTGCCTCCTCTTTAAAAGCGGCTGCATGGCGTTGTCGACGCAGTCCAACTGCTCATCCTGAGGTGCTTCGGTTTGCGCGCCAGGATCTGTTGTGCCCTCAAGGTGCCCCTGCTTTTACATCTTCCGCCAGGGCTGTGGCCCAGCCAGTTGGCAGGAATTTCAGTGCGTTTTTCGGCTATTTCCGGGATATTGCTCAGTCGCTCCTTCTGGTTGATCGCGATGACGTTTCCGCGTACCCATTTTTTGCAGGCTTGCCGCAGGTTGCCGCTGAAAGTCATGATGCCTTATGGCTCTGCCAACAACAGGTAAAATCAAGGAGGCGTCAGACTCCATGAAACGAGTTCAGCGCCTGGTCCAGATGGCCTTCCTATGGAATTCTATTTGCAATTCTGGCATACTGCAGGCCCCATTTTCTGGTACCTTTGCCACATTGTTAAACCACCTCTCCCTGTAATAAGTCCAGGTGGAGACTACATTTGGTAAGGTGGAACCGAGCTTGTGGCTTGTGCTGTTATTGGACAACCACGGAAGAGAGGCGGTTTTGCCTTTCTAACTTTGTCCGTCACATCCTCGCTGCTAGCTTTGAAGGGCATTTCGCGCATCCTGCTGTGAGACGCGTCTCCTCAGCGAACCCTGACGCAGTACTTTTTGGGCCCTTCTTTGCGATTTTTCGATCCCGCGGCCCCTGTTAATCATCAACTTCAGTCAGGACAGCCTACCGCTTTCTGTGCTACGTCAGTGGCATTTTTCAGGCATGTAAGAGCAGTAGCACCTGATGTCAACCCCGTTGCAGACCGTGTGGCTGACATTATGGGCTCGCTGTTGTTGCCTGTGGTGCCGGCGGCTCGCCGCTCTCCGATTCGCCGCGTTCAGTGGGTGCGCATAGCGTCGGCACATCTCCCAGACCATCTACGCGACTTTGTTTGGAAACTTGGTTGGGCAGTGCTGCCTACTTGTGATCGACTAGAGTGGTGGGGTGTGCTACGCTCCAGTACATGTCCGAATTGCCCGCTCCCGGAATCTAATCGCCACGCTACAGTCATTTGCGTGGTAGCGCGTGTCTTTTGGCGCGCAGTTCATGCGGGATTCCGTGGGCAGGGCATGCTTTGTCTCTCGCTGCCGCTTCCCCAGTGGCCATTTTGCTCTCCTGTTAATGGTTGCAGGTCTTTTTAGTTTATGACGCAGTAGATGCAGCGCTGTCGCTGGTGGCTTTCGACGCCACGCTGTGTGGCCAACACTTGGCCGTCTTCGAAGGGAGCTGATAAGTTTCTTGTCGGAGGAACTATTTTTCTTGGGAGAGGTAGAGTTCCTCCGGTAGAGGTCGTGCCCATTCATTTATGTTAGCAACGATCGTCTTGTTCGTGTTTTTAGGCGAGGCTAGCGCTAAGGTCTCTTTTTTTTCTGTGTCAGATTGTTTCTGTTTCACTGTTCTGTCAGTAAGTATGCTATCTCGTTTTACATCCCCCATGAGCAATTCTTCTTAGTTACTCAAAGATGCTTATGGTACCTCTTTAATTGGCTCGCCTTATATGCTTAGCGTCATGTCTACTTGTGAATGTGACTGTATTCGGTAACTTTGGCATGTGTACAGTCATGGACAGAAGTTTGTGGGATGCAGATTCGCGGAAAAAAATTAATTTCCACGTTGCCCTTCTAGCCATTCAGACAGTATTCGCCTACCAGATGGAACACGCATGCCTCCTCACGCTTCTATGCTTTTCATTGACGTGTTGCGCCTAACCGCTCCACAATAATTTTTTTTTCGCGAAAACCCATCCCGCAAACTTTTGTCCATGAATGTACATATATGAATAAAATTTTTCCCAATCACACTTTTCAATACTTTTCAAAAATCAGGCCGTGCCGCTCGTTATTTCTCAATTAATTGAAGAGTATTTTATGTATTTTGAGGTTTTTGTCATTATTTTGTGCATATTTCATAATGCCACAAATATTTTCAGTGTTAGTTCATTCTTCAAAGCTGCCGGCACGCCGCTTTATCGCTTTGTTTGCGATGCAAGACGTCACCAGATAAATCGCGATTGATCGCATCCAGGCAGAGCAGATTCCACATTGTTTCAGAATGTTCTAGTAACTTCGCAAGTTTTATCTCGAAAGTTCGCTATCAGCTTTAAATTGAGCACGGCCGAAAGCGGCGGGCATTCTGTTCGACGACCACCGAGCACGCTGGCTGCCTCGCCGCCGCCGAGTGATTCAGTCGATTGTGGGCGCCAGTCAGCCCGAATAAAGAGTTTCGTTTAGACGCCATTTTCGCTCTCTTTCTGTTCCCCAGATTGCAGTCACCACTTCGTAACATTTGGTGTAGGCGCTGGGTAGCCTTCCATGTACCGGACAGCCCC
Source organism: Amblyomma americanum (assembly GCA_030143305.2). Lineage (NCBI taxonomy): Eukaryota > Metazoa > Arthropoda > Arachnida > Ixodida > Ixodidae > Amblyomma > Amblyomma americanum. Next base: position 3,794 of record JARKHS020003991.1, read on the forward strand.
TTCAAGTCGTGACGCCAGCCCGCAGAGTAGCCTGAGTTTGGGACCCTGCCAGACTGCACCCGACCACGAAAAGACGCTGCTACGAGCACCACAACCTCGTCAAAGATGTCGACACCGATCATAACGCAACAGCCGCGGGTGCCGCCAACTTTCAATGAATCCCTAGGCGAAGACCCCGAAGAATGGTTGGACCAATGCGAATGCGTGACATCATTCACCAAGTGGGATGATGTGGCAAAATTGGACACATTTTTCTTACAGGAGGGCTTTGCACGTACCTGGTACGAAAACCACGAGTCGTATTTAACGACATATGAGCTATTCAAGAAGGAACCTTTAAATGCACTCACCAGCGTTGTGAGGAAAGAAAGAGCCGGACGACTTCGCTACGTCGAAGAGATGAAGCGCCTCTTTCGCCGCGCCGACCCTGAGATTACCGAGGACGAAAGTTCAGTTTTTAATGCACGGCGTAAAGGAAGAGCTCTTTGGCAACCTCACCCGCCAGCCGCCAAAAACAATCAAGGAATTCAAGCAAGAAGCCTGCACAATTGAGAAGACCCTTGACGTCCGGGCTCGGCAGTACAACCGCTCTTCCTTTGCCTGTGCAGGCCATCCGGACACGATGACCACCATCAGCGACAGCTTACGGCAAGTTATCCGCGAAATCGTCCGCAAGGAGCTACGCCGATTACTGTCATCCTCCCCACAGCCCCAAGTAGCGACTCTCCTGGATGTGGAGCGGGAAGAAGTGCAACAGTCACTTGGCACCCCGGCGGCCACAGAACCCCAGGCCATGACCTACGCCGCTGAAGTACGCACTCCGCATCCCTAACGACACCCCCTACATTCTCTCCGAGATGAGCCACTCGTTCCAGAACGCCGCCTCCCTGCGCCGCCCGCCTCCCTACGGACGACGCTCAAGCCCCAGGAAATGCGCAGGACTTCCGACAACCGACCGTTGAGCTACCATTGCGGTGAAGCCGGCCATGTTCTTCGTCATCCGCCCGTACGGACGTATCGGTCTTCGCGGATTTGCCGTTGACGCACCACGACCACGCTTCGGCCAACGCCCTCAAGAAATCGACGAGTACCTGCATCGAGAACGCACCGAATCGCCTTTCGCCCTCACCATCGCCGTCAACCTCGCGCTTTTCGTCGCCACGCCTCAGCTACGCAGCCACGGTACGAGGAAAGTCTCCCAGCCCACGTAGAGGAAACTAAAGACTGCAACCTCTGGAGGTGAGTTTGCTCCCGAGCGAAACACCGAAGATCCTCCAACGACCATGCCGCACGAAGACGCCGCCCCAGACACGACAACGCCGCACACAATGACAACCTCGACCACGACGCGAATCGCCTTCAAAACGATGCCGCTACCGAGAAAAGCTTCGACGGCAAGATATAACCACTATTCCCATACCCGATTAAGCCGTGACCCGACGCCCACGACGTGTAACGCAATAGTCAGAACGTCTGACTTAGAAGTCGTTATCGACCGCCGGGAATTGCCGCTCTAGTCAACACATGAGTTGAGTACTTGGTGATGAATGGAACAATCGCTGCTCAGCTGAGGAAGGTCTCGACCGCTTGGGACGGCCTGCAAACTTGCATCGCAGGGGTCCACCTCATTATGTCATCAGGACGATGCAAAGCGCGAGTGACTGTCAAAGGACATACCTATCCTGCGACCTTCCTTGTGCTACGGCAATATTCCCGCGAAGTGATCTTCGGCATGGATTTCATTAATGAGCATCAGGCGATCATGGACCTGCGATCCAAGCTGTTTATGCTATCGATGGACGAGGCCATTTCTTCGATGAGAACTCTGGAAAATGACGTTGACCTGAGTGTCCTAGAGGAAGAAGTGAGCGTCCAACCCCGTTCAATCGTTATCGTGACCGTAGGCGCCAAGAAATCCATTAAACCTGAAGCCATCATCGATGGGAACATGCAGTTGCGAGGGGAACATGCAGGGAATAAGCATTGCAAGAGGCATCGCACATTTCAGCAATGGCCAGGCCGAAGTACTGCTGACTAACTTCTGCGAAAAATACCGGCGCATTTATAGAGCAACGACGATTGCTTTATTTGACGTAATATCCGACGTACGAGACTCCTTCGCCCTCTCCGGCCCCTCCGCAGAACGTTCGCCTGACCAAGAGAACTCGCCCACTTTCGACATCAACCCAGCCCTGCCCCGGAACAGACAAGACCAGATCCACAACCTGCTTCGAAGCTACAGCGATTGTTTTTTCTCAACCGACAAACGTTGATTGTCAAGCATCGCATTATAAGCGACCAGCACGCCCGACCTCTCCGTCAAAGCCCCTAGTGTGTGTCGCCGCGAGAACGACAAGCCATCCGGAACCAAGTGGAAGAAATGCTTCGCGACGACGTCATGCAGCCTTCAAAGAGCCCATGGGCGGCGCCGGTTGTTCTAGTGAGAAAGAAAGTCGGCGCACTTCGATTCCGCGTTGATTACCGCCGCTTGAACAACATAACAAAGAAGGACGTCTACCCCTTCCGCCGCATCCACGACACACTGGACCGGCTCTGCAACGCCAAGTATTTCTCATCGATAGAACTCATGAGCGGCTACTGGCAAATTGAGGTCGACGAAAGAGATCGCGAGAAGGCCGCATTCATAACTCCGGATGGCCTCTTCGAGTTCGAGGTGATGACATTTGGTCTGTGTTCCGCACCAGCGACGTTATGAAATCAGTTGCTATGTATGTCTATTTCCTGTTAACATTGCTTGCCTTGTACCCCGCCGCGGTGGCTCAGTGGTTAGGGCGCTCGACTACTGATCCGGAGTTCCCGGGTTCGAACCCGACCGCGGCGGCTGCGTTTTTATGGAGGAAAAACGCTAAGGCGCCCGTGTGCTGTGCGATGTCAGTGCACGTTAAAGATCCCCAGGTGGTCGAAATTATTCCGGAGCCCTCCACTACGGCACCTCTTCTTCCTTTCTTCTTTCACTCCCTCCTTTATCTCTTCCCTTGCGGCGTGGTTCAGGTGTCCAACGATATATGAGACAGATACTGCGCCATTTCCTTTCCCCCCAAAACCAATTATTATTATTATTATTGCTTGCCTTGTAAAGAAGGCTGCGGGCTCTAGTCAAGTCGCCTGCCTCTAAACTGACTTTCACCCGCAGTCTGCTCCGTCACTATTAGAAATGAAGTTATTATTATTGTTGTTGTTTTTATTCTTATTAACGTGCTCCGACATTGCACATCACATGCATTTTTGTCGTTTGTCTCCATCCAAATGTGGCCTCTGCGGCCTGGAATCGATTGCGTGTCTTGGGTGTCAGCAACTGAACGTCATAACCATTGAGTCACCGCAGTAAACCGGCGCCAGAGTAATTGCAACCCTTGGTTGAAGCTAAATGATTTTTTACCTAGACGTTATGTTGAAAATATGTAATGTGGCACGCATTTGGCGGCTGAGCAGAAAAGAGCTGAACAATTGGGCTTTACGGGAGCATTTACGCGGCCATATGTGAGTGCGACAAGAGCCTGGGTTCATAGAACCCAAAGAGGAAAGCCGGCTAGCTCAGACCGCTTGAAAGAGTAGAGCCGGCAATACTTATAACCCGTCCTCTCGGCGCCAAACACCTCGTTCGACAAACGGATATTAAGATATTCCAGTTGTCATCGCTGTAGACCGTGATGTGCAACACGTGTGAGAATTCATTTTTCTTTTTTTAATGGTTCTCGTTAGAGGGCAACTTAAGAAAGGGCTTTATTTTTAACCTCACACGAAGAAGCTTATTTCAACCGTATCTACATTATCTCGAATTATATGCATCATCAGGTCACTGATCTCACTGGACGAAGGACCTTTTACAGCATACACTAAAAGAATTAGTCTTATTTTTGTCCTGATAACACGTGGCTAAATTCTGCTTAAGACCCAGCAGAGTAGTTTGCGTATGTCCTCAATGTCATAAAAGTTATTGCTGCACTCTTGAACTTCTCTATGCCGCTGACACCGCTACTGAGTTTACAAAGGAGTGCTCAGAAGCAAGAAATACATGCACAACGCGCACATTTAGCGGCCTTAACCGGCCCTGATTAGCGATGAAAACAATTTATAGGATGTAGCCGTTCAGGCACATAATACTGAATCGAACGAAAAAATCAAGTTGTAAATGTACACGGACTATTCGTAGCGTTATTTTTTTGTTCGGACTAGGGTGCCTCGATAGGGCAGCGCGGAGGCGCGGGAGGCGCTGGAATCGAAACACCTAAACCTTGAACTATGACACTATTGGAGAAGGGATGACACATTTTGGAGCCATCAAGACCGGCGTGGTTGAGGTGCCCACCTAGAAGTGAGACAGTTACTGCGCCATTTCCTTCCTCTTATTTTCCAGTTTCCTCATAGTGTAAGACCAGACGTGAGATTTGTACGACACGTCTCGAGTGTTTTGTGGGGACAATCTCGCGTCCTACGTCTCAATAAGCCGAGACGCTCACAAGTTTTGTGACTGTGTAATGAATGTGCCGACTACAAGATAACGAAGGAACACAAAATACTTCCAGATACTTGTTTTCTGCGACGTGTCTTAAAATCTTGTTTGGCTATTTTGTACGGAAACTTCCCTGGAGATTTCTTTTGCTCGGAAATGTCATGCATACCGTTTTCTTAACGTCTAGGTTCATGCCCCGTTTTAGACTTCAGTCCTGTATTTTGTGTAGGTCACTGTGAATATCAATGCAGACTCTGCATTGATTTCGCACGCTTTACCTCCAAGTTTGACACATTCGGCTCGTTTAAACTTATAGAATTGAAAAAATTCTTCAGTTGCCTTTTAATGAATCTCATGGTGGTCAAAGTTAGTCGGACACCTCCACTAGGCCTTCCCTCATAGCCTGAGTCGCTCTGGGACGTTAAGCCTCATAAAACCATAAAACAAAAACCGCCGACCAACAGGCATGTGTGCGCGCACTCAGGCACATGCAGATAAGGCCTTTTTTCAAGCTGGAAATAAAAAACCCCACCATGTTAGCAACAATCCGTGCAGCAAGTGCGCAGCCACCTATTGTGCATAGAGACACACGTGTGTAGCGACAATAGGATGCAGTTTTATCTTATATGAGCATTGTACCTGTAGTCGAGGGCGTCCCTCGCTTCCGTTTTTCCTCGCAGACATCATATGCAAACCGGAAAGCGCGAAACTGCTTAGCGTGGTACCACCATTCAGCTTCACATAACAATATACTGTGCGTGACCCCAGATGTGCGTCGTTTAAAGGCGTGCCAACGTTCATCACTCCTAAGGTACTTTAATGTAAAAGCGCTAAGTGGACATAAACATCGGCATTCCGCACGGAAAAGCGGAGCGGTACTTTTAGCACAATGAGCTGGCAAACGCAAGGGCTTGCCTGTCGGTTGATTGCCGTCAAAGCAAGATGGTCTTCCACAAGTTCAGCCGCCGCGACGACTGCCTGTGATTTCGCAGCGAGCGCCAAGCCTTTCCGAGATATACCCAGACTGCCGTCCTTTCCAGTGGTGGGCAGTTCATGGATATATTCGCGCCTCTTAGGTAAGTGTACGTGGGTAATCAATAAAAAAAAAAGCTTTTCCGAATGTGTTAGCAATCTTTATAAGCTAAAATATACGTTGGTATATGAATGTCTCTGCGGGTCTGATGTACTTGCACGTGGTCCCTTATCTGGAAAAAGTGCATAGTGTACGTGTTGCTCTCCTGTCACTTGATCGTGCCTGATTAGAGCTTCCTTTTAGCTATTATGTTCAAATTTATTAGTGAAACGTAGAAGAGCCATGTAGCGACATATTAATAAAAGTCAAGGTTTATTGCTTAGGCAGTGAAGGCACCTATTTTTTCCAAGCCCGTTCACTGATATAATCCTGTTACATTGAGTTGATGTGGAGCTTATTCGGATGTGGAGTGAGCAACGGTGCATGGCCGAATTCAGACAGAGATGGTACTGCATATAAGGTAAAATTCACCACGGCTCAAAAATGAATGGTTCGCAGCTGCAGAATATTTTTGTTTGTATCGGAGAATTGTTTAGTTATTTGCAAGCCGCTGATTGTCGAGCACGGCATTCGCGCCGTTCAAGTCGTTATGGACTGAAATCTTCCGTATATACACAGAACAGTTTGGCAATTCCCACTTGTCTCTATTCTTGTAGCAGGCACTTACTCTTCCACGCTGTCGCGTACAACGCACAATGAATTTGGCCTGAAGAAAATTATAATGACAATGTTCATGAAATTAACGCCACACTGCTGCAGCGCTGCGAGATAGTCCATCTATGGAGGAGCGATGCGCTCGGAAGGGCGTCGTTTGAGGGGCTCGCAGGCGCATTCAACCGTTGCTGTCAGGGTTTTGTGACGAAATAAATTCTGAAGGCACTTTCGCATCGATCTTTGCAAGGTAGCGAGACAAAAGTGCTGGTGAGTGCCATTGCGTGAATTGTGTGGTGCAGCACCACAGAGAAAGCTGGGAATAGGAAGTTGCCATGCTTTAGTGAAACGCTCGCAGGGTTTTCGTCTAGACGAAGCGGCATGTCACATTGCCCTCAGCCTAGACTGCTTTTCTCGAAGGCTATTGATTTTCTGTCTAATAATTAAGCTCGTTATCAGTGTCACACTGAGCAGTGCTCTCGCTTTTATAAACTTATCGAAATTGACAGTTCAGCTTCGTCCAGTAATAGGAACAACTATATACTGTACTTAAATCATGGTTAAATGTTCAAAGTGCATAAAAAAGAGATTATCAGTAAGGGCGCCTGACGACCAGAAAAAGGTTCCTCACTTTTTTCAAATAGGTGCACTGCCGGCAGGCCAGGGACGAACACCATGTTTAGAATTATGTGGAGTATAACTTGACTGAGACTTTTCTTAACGCTTACAAAAATGGATATTGAATTTCTGATATCTCCCTGATATAATCATGGTGTGTCATCAGAAATTAATCACAATGCCATCACCTTTTCCGTTTTCGCTTCAGACCGATATCAGAAATCCTCGAAGCATTTTTTTAAATTTTTTTTTGCGTCGGACAAACATAAATTCTTGATACATTTTCGCTTAACTTTTTTTGCATAAGATGGACATTAAACATTATTGTTGATTGCTTGCTTTAAATTTTCTTATGAAAAATGTTTTTCACCAGAAAAAATGACGAACGAAGGCATCAGAATAGTAACTGTTTCAAGCAGTGCCTCTGACATTTTTTCAATTTCCGCGTTCAGTAATGATGCACGTCAACTAATAGAATTTCGCAGTTAATTCTTTTTATTAGTACCTACTATAAATTTCACAAATTAAGCAAAATTTCTGTAGCAATTCTTGGTTAGTAAATCCTCGCACCTAGTGCCTATTATAAAGCTTTTATTGTCGGTATATAAGCCTTTATCTCCGGTATCGGTATGACATATACTTCCACATCATGATATGACCTGTTTTCTCAATCTTGTTGTTGCTTTCTTCTTTGAAAGTGTCGATGAGGGCTGTTTGCACTGATAATCGACGGGTGCGGTCCTCGACTATCCCACGTTTCAGCTAAAGTTGCTTACATAATTATTTCATTGATATTTTGATTACATTAAAAATAGCATTACCGTAGCGCTTTTGTGTAATGTTAACAAGACGCAAGAAAAAAAAGCATTTAACATTTCTTTTTTCTTTGTCACAGCACAAGTTTGAATGCGTCATAAACGATGCATAAATGCATCATGAGCTATTCCCGTGAATATCACAAATTAATCAGGATCTCAAAGCGATATCCGCAAAAGAAAACACATCATATTAATGAGACTCTCAAGCAGAAACGCGGAGGCTCATTTTTGTCAGCAGTCCATCAGAAACTCCTCTTGAAAGTCATCGGAAATAAATAATAATTCACTGACTTTAATTCAGAAACTCATCACAAATTTTTGTGAGGATTGGATACTGAACGATTGAGGAGGAGGAGGAGGAGGAGGAGGAGGACTTTAATGGAACAAGAGATGTCTGCCTGGTGGTCGGCCTGGCATGCTACTCGAGGCGATTGAGTAGGTCACATATATAAATTATTTTATCTTCTTCAGACACAAGCGCCATGGTTGCTCGTAACTAAGCGCACTCTTAAACCGATTATGGGGTCCGAAGCTTCATTTGGATCGCGTGGGCCGCAAAAAGATTTATACGAGATGCAAAGAACTGCCACGTACGAAAGCGGTCGAAAACAGATATTTCGCTGGACATTTAAAAATTTCTAAGTCCTCTAGGTTGAACCAGAGCATTCCATTTGGTCTTGGTAATGTATATTTGGGAGGTAAAAACCTTTGAGAGGTAAAAATTATTTTTTTTTGCACTCACGCACTATTACTTTGCACTTCTTCTCAGGCACAAAATACAGTTCTAAGAGTATTTATTGTCCGGACCAGAAGGGCTTGTGTGAATACAAGGCGCTGCTCGCTAAAAAAACATTTGACACAGTTGACTAATGCGGACAATTCAAGTGCGAAATTTTTTTGCATAATTGTCTTATTAGTTGCCTTATTGCCTCATTACATGCAAGGTGATATGTTCTGTCATCTCAGGACCCGGAGGTGGCTTTGATATCATGGTTTCAATCAGACTGCGTTTCGTTCCGGTTATTTTTTCCTTCTCTCATTGCGCGATGTCTTCACTATCATGGCCACCTTACATTCAATAGATTTGCTACTACTGCTTCTGAATGAAATGAGTCTACAAAGTGGGGTTGCTTTGGGAAAATTGTGGCGGAAAAAAGCGAACTTGTTCTTCTCGCTTTTCACCTGTAAATAGGATTAGGAACCTATACTAATTTATAGTCGCATCTGGTCAGTAATATTTATGGCTACGAATAAACATCAAACAGCCTGGCACTGCAAATGTATGTTCAAAATAAAATTGGCAGTGGCTTAGCTCGGCTATGCCAGGATATACGTAGCGAAAGCACGTAGCATACACATATACGTAGCATATACGTACCGGCACGTAGCATGTACGTAGCATAGCTTGGTTAGCCTTTATAATTCTTGATTTCAAATCCAGGTTTTCTGGTGTTCTGGCTAGTTGTTGTCCGTGGTTGGTCACGTGGTGCGGTGCGACCACGGTGGGAATGCGAGCACGGCGAAACTGCGAGTTCATGGCCAATAGTGCTTTCGCACTAAGATATATTTGATAACCTTCTTTCTATTATTTATTGATTTCTTTATATTAGACGCTGGATGCATCTCAGCGGGATGCATATCTATACTAGATGCTGTTTTCCTGTAGTGCTAAACCCTCAAATTTGCGCTTCTAGTTTATCATTCACCAGCTGTACAAGGGTCTTCTTCGTCGACATCAATGTGTTTAAATTTTCTCCAAACAGCGCGTCAACTGTCTACTGTTCCACCTCCAGGACGGACGCTTTCAAGCATAAGCCAGGATTTTTTTTCTCTTTTACTCGTTTATATACCGTAGAGAAACGTAAGGCTACTCGGCCTCAACATCTGGTGAAGAAGCGCCAGTCAATCGTGTGATTTAAAAATCAAGCACTTCTCATAAATGTCGCCATATTGAATTAACTGGGATGCCCCTAAAGGTTCTGAAAATTTACAATACATGAGGTACGCTAGAAGATTAAGCTGGCACTTTACCTGCATTCGGCATAGGCGACAATACTCACTCAACTAGAAAGGCGTTAGATTGCGCTTGATTCGGAAATGCCTATTTCACTCTCAACTGCGATTTTCATGCAGGATTACACGAGGTAGAAGTTGCTTCAGACAGTGCAAACAAACTGCGCCTTAAGACGCATATACCTGTTTTAAGATCGTACCAATTTTTTAAATTTTGTTTTTCAGCACCAATACGTAGCTACGGCGACAGATAGCTGTTATAAGGCAAATATAAGCGAAAGAAAGAGCATTTCTTGAAGGAGGTTTGGTTTTAATGTCCTCTGTGCTCAGTGAGCTACCAGCAACACCTCTTGTCATTGCGAATGCTTTACCCGTGAATCCTGAACATTATATTGTGCAGTAGTAGTTGAGATAAAATATGCTTTTTCTGCGAGGGCACTTTTTAGATAGAAATCTGGCAAAGGGACCAGCCAGAAACTTAATTTCAGAAGAGCGGTTTTCGATTTTTAATTGCGCTTCTTACGGCTCATTTCTATTTTACGCATGTGCATGCTTGCACTGCTGTACGGGCGAATGGGTATGTTGAGGAGAGCAAAGAGTGGGGTGCATAAAAGTCCTATTTTCGCAGGAAACCGCCACCCCGACGAAAGACACAGGGTATCGATGGAATTGTACCGAAAGTACGGCCCTATCTTTGTCGAGCAGCTCCCTGGCCGTTACTCTCTGGTACACTTGTCCAGCGGCTCCGACATCCGAAACCTCTACCAGGAAGAGGGAAAGGAACCCTTCCGGTTGGGAGCCACGCCCTTCAAGTTCTACCGCCTCTCCAGGCCGCAATACTACTCCGACGCAGGCATCCTAAACCTGTAAGCTCCGGATAAATGCCTCTATTTCGCACGAAAAAAGTCCAGCTTTCTCAGGCAAAATTTTTGAAGACTGAAAAATTGTACGGCACTGTTATGGAAATATTGAAGGTAATGGTCCATTATTCAGATATGTAGCAAAATCTTTTTTTAAAGTGTTTCCAGAGATCGCATCGAGCAGTTAAGACTGCCATAGAAAACCAATGGGGAACGCTTTTGGCGATAGCAAAAACGTGATTAGAAAAAAAAGAATACAAGACTGCTGCCAGGGTGATCTGCGGATATATTGCTTGTTAAAGTGAAATATTACTGATTTAATAAAATTGCTTTCATATACGGTTCTCCGATCAAAACTGCTTTTGTCCACATTTGCTGGGTGTGCGTGTCTTGCGTATCCAGAAATGCGATCCAGGACAGGCTGTACCACTTTATCGCCGGGTGGTGCTCCAGTCCGCATTCGTATCTGGAGCACCTGCTCCGTAAAACATACAAGGCAAAAAGGAAACCAGGCAGAATTAATGGTAGGAGATATTGCCGAACACTGATAATAGGAGCAGCTTTACACAACCTACAGTCTCGTGCCAGGAAAGGAGAAAGTTTCTTACTAACGTTCGCCGTCCTTGCTTTCAAGTGATTATTTAAACGGGAATGTAACCGTAATGTCGTAACGGACAGTACAGGAAAGCTTTCGAAAACAAACAGTTCAGTACAAATAAGCGAATGGAACATGCTGCTATGGATGAAAACATTCAAGAGGAGACAGGTGTTTGTGAGGCTCGCAGTTAGTTTGGAGAAGGTGTGCGATCGATTTCCTAGTTTCCTTTATCTTCCGAAATTAGTATTCTTGAGTGGCTCAGCTGGGAGCTTTATATGAACGGCGTTTTCATTTTCATTATTTTATACCATTGTTTATTAAGTCCTATAGCCCCCAAGAATATAGCTTTAAACGTTTCAAAATAATAACAATAATGTAATATACGTAACTCATGAACAAGATAATTAAAACTTTACCGCCATCTAGAAAAAACATGCGTCAAATGCCATCCTGCTTTCTCCTCTATTGCGGTCAGATATTTGCTTGCTCTCCCTCCCCTCGTCCTATAATATTTGGAATTGTTGTCACACCTTGTAAGCTTCCAAGTTACTCGCATTGTTCGCGAATGCAATAAAGGTGCCGTGCATTCTGTTTTCCTTTCGTGTGACAAAAGGTACCCAATCTGAACGTGGCATTAAAGGGATATGAGCTTTAACAAAAGTTGCAGTATGAATCGAGTAGGGTGGCCTGATCAGAGAGACCACTTTCACTGAACGCACAGCTTTTGTAAGCTAGAGAAGACGTATAAAAGAAACGCAGGGGCAGTATTCTAAAATCTGTCCATTTCCCATTACCTATTTCGCGTCCATTTGGTCCTCTGTTCCAGCGTCCGCGGGAAACGTCCGCGGAGGGCGTTCAATGAGCCTTTCGCTTCCTGAAAAAGCTGAACATTGCCCGAAAGAGCCACGCAGTCAGTTTTAAGTTTATGGCGGTTTAACGTCTCAAATTGACTCAGGCTATGAGGGACGCCGTAGTGAAGGGCTCCGGAAATTTTGACCACCTGGGGTTCTTCAACGTGCACTCACATCGCAGAGTACATGGAACTCTCTAATTTCGACTCTATCGAACTGTGAACCCGCGTCTTTCGGGTCAAAACCCTAGCGCTATAACCACTGAGCCAACGCGGCGGTCTTTGAAAACTTTAATTGTGTGGAGATGTCCTCACCGTCCGTTTAATGAACGGCGGAGAGAACCCGGAGGCGGTTGCAAGGTTAGCCACACTGCAAACCAATTCGGTGACCATTGTAAAATGTGCGCCTGTGCTAAACCTATAGTCATACAACTTTGACACGCGTGGTTGAGAATGGGACCCACCCAGATAGGCCCAGGCGAGGCATTTTATATTTGCAGAGATCAGGGATATGTGGGTTCTCCATCAGATGATGTAACGGAGACTGCTGTAATTTTTCCTATGCCGCATGCTTGAACATTATTCGCAGAAAGCACTTCTGTGTTCCTTCTGTGGTCCAATATCATGTAAATACCGTGTGTACGTGAGGCTAAAAGATTTAAGCTAGAAAAATGAACCTTGATCTTTTTTTTCCATTTTTTTGTATGCTTCAAATAATTCATTTTACATTTCAAAAGTGCTGTATTCTATAGAGCTCCCAAGGCTGCATTGCTTGCGCGCGCCAGAAATAAGGTATAAACCCTTACATCAACGAATTCAGGCTCCTGTAGTTTCGACGCGCTCCACTGCATATATTCTCTCCTCTAAATACCGAATCACCTTGAATTCGGGCATTTTGTGGCCTTCGGAAAAAGCGAGTACAAAAAAACTCCCTTAAATAACAACATTAATCGAACTAAAAAGCCTTCTTTAAGCACGGCTCCACTTGAGGTTTGAAATGACATTTTTTACATTTGTTTACAGCGCAATACTTTTCAGGCGCATGTTAATTATTGCCATTGACCTCGGTTCCACTGATGTTCTTCTGTCCCCTCGCAGCCAGGGAAAAGAGTGGCAGAAAATTCGGTCCACCACACAGCCACACACGCTCCGGATTCGCACTACAATGTCGTACGTGCCGGCCATGAGCAAAATCGCCGAAGAAACACTGGATCTGATCGACCAACATATGGATGAAAACGGCGAAGTCGAAGACTGCTTCCGCCTACTTCAGCGCTGGGCCCTCGAAAGTAAGTCTTTGCGAGCGTCCTTGTGTAGTCTCCACTAGTGCGATGGTAGCTGCAATAATGAGTCCGATGCATCAGCCAATAGCTTGCCGCGGTTAAAATATATAAAAAAACGCAAAACGTAACATATCTGCGTAAGGCGCAGTTGGTCGATGCCAAGATAAAATGCATAATTACATCCTTGCGTCGGCAACTGTTGGTGAGCTTCAGTATATATTTTTTTTTTGTATTTGTGAAGAGTAGAGATAGTTGAAGAAAGCGGACTGACCTATAGGAGAAGCCAACTGAAAACAAACGGCGTGTGCAAACAAGGTAGAACGCTTAAGTGAACAAATTAGTTGCACTACAACATACCACGGTTAGTGAGTAGCTCTGTCTTAAAAGAAATGTTACTGCGGGAAGCCTTGGTTATATATTTTCTTGTGGTTTTTGTGCAGAGTGTACACCTGGCGTCGTGCAAAAGTAATGGGATGCTGACAAAGCTCCGTTTTTTTCATCAATCCTATCAGTTTGTCTCCTAGTATAGAGTCTCAAGGCTACTTTTACACAGTGGACACTATAACTATGACATGGTTCATACATAAGAACTCGAAAAAAACAACAAGGAACTTATGCAGCAGCTTTCGCAGCCTTCCTTTATAGAGGTAAATTGTGAATTCTCTTTTAATTCTAAACTTTTCTATGTTAAGAATAGCACGCGAAAATTTCACGTCAGTGTCACCGTCTTTTGAAAATTAATCATTTGGCTGTGGTCAGTACCATCATACCGTTAAGTGCGCACAAGCACTGGTCCTTCGTTGAGCATGAAATGTTGGGGACGCCCATAAATACACCCACCATATAAAGATAGCCATTCCTTTTGCTCATCCACTGCAGTGTTATTGCTATTTTTCCTGTCTCCCTCTCTGCGATTTACTCCTGTTTTTGGAGCACCTGCCATCGCTGCCAGAAGCTCTGCTGAGTGCAGGTTTGCGCACACAGGCGCACAAAGGCGCAAACAAGCTTCACTTTCTCAGCCTTGATTCCCGACGTGACCAGAGCTGCATACAGCTTTACATAAAATTTATTATTTACAAGCAATACTCGAGTATTCTTGAAGACTATTCTACGCAAGTTTCGGGACCCTGCGAAGCGTTTCATAATACATATTTGATGCCATAGTTATTTCTCTATTGAATGAATGAAGAAACTTTGTTGAACAGGATTCTTAAAAATGCGGTTGGAATCAGTAGTCCAGGACTCCACTTGTAGCTGCTGCTGTCCCGGGCCTTACCGCCAGCAGTTGCTGCCAGTCTAGGTCCAAGCTGTACAGCACATTCTCCCAGTGCTCGGGTGTAGGGCATTGTATGCTAGCTAGGTTTATATTTTTATATGCCCGTACGTTGGGGTATACGGTTGCTATTGCTTCACAGAATTGGCATTTGCTTTTGAATAGAGTAGGGTACATTTTGTTCGTGAGGTAGGGATTGTGCCCCATTGACGAGAAAAGCCGGTTCCCGCCCTTACATGCGACTAAAAAGCGGACGGCCTTTACACCACGGATAGTTGGCAACCTGCCCCCTGTGGCAGGTGGCATTGAAATCCGTTCAAATAAACACAATGCGATTGCCACCTGCGCACCCCGGCAGCGCGCATCAGCTAACATTGTTTGACAGACAGCCTACCGAAGAACTATCCATACAAAACTGAACTTTACTGAAGCTCCAGAAGAGCAACCTGGGTCTCACACACCCCACTGTGCCTATCTTTGAAACAGCCCTTGCCGGGGTAATGGCTCATTGTTTAACCCGTGCACCACAGCGCCAGCAGTTGTATGAGGACTCGCCGAGATCTATGAAAAAGTGAGGGCATGGTTGCTCGATATGTATTTTTGTTACTATCGCATTGTACTCTCAACTGTAGGTTGAGCGTCGTCCAATAATAATAATAATTGGTCTTTGGGAAAAGGAAATTGCGCAGTGTCTGTCTCATATATCGGCGGACACCTGAACCGCGCCTTAAGGGAAGGGATAAAGGAGGAACTGAAAGAAGAAAGGAAGAAAGAGGTGCCGCAGTGGAGGGCTCCGGAATAATTTCGACCACCTGGGGATCTTTAACGTGCACTGACATCGCACAGCACACGGGCGCCGTAGCGTTTTGCCTCCATAAAAACGCAGCCGCCGCGGTCGGGTTCGAACCCGGGAACTCCGGATCAGTAGCCGAGCGCCCTAACCCCTGAGCCACCGCGGCGGGTCCAAGTTTTTTGTTTGAAGACTTCTGGTAGTTACCTCGTGTTCTTCGTTTACGGATTTGTGAACTTGGTGGATATACTCGTCGACAAAGACTGTAATGTTTAGTATCTCTTGATATGAGAGCAATGGTTCCACGTTCTCATAAGCATACGTGCGACGGCGCCAATTTGTTATCTCTTGGTAGCGGCATGGGCGTCGTTGGCCCCGCGAAGAGACTCAAGATCAGTACTCCAAGTTATTTCCACGCAACGTTCTTTTGATTGTGAGCCTTAGAATCCCGCTGGTTCTTTCGCAAAGCTCAACTCTAATGAAGTTCCTGCAGGCGGCCTCTGAATAGATGATAATAATCTGATTGTGCGGCGCAATGATCGCAAACGCAGTCGCAATTTCTTCTGCTTCGTCAAGGTCTTTCGTATGTATTGCTGCTCAAGTAATATCATTTAGCGAGTTCTTTACTACTACCCCAGACATTTCGTTGTTTACATATAATGCGACATCCGTATAAAGAATACTGGGTAATCTTGTGTATCTTTTTGGTGGAAGATTGCCCTGGCTTTGCGTGTTTCTGTATCCTGGGTGCATGTTGCCGAGTAGAGAAGTTATGTAAATATTCTCTGATTTTTATGGAGAATTCTTCGACTACATTTTTTCAAGTGTCTTTAGTCGGTATACAGAGTCTCTTTAGCGCTTTTCTGCCTTTATGGGCTGCTGTGAGGCGAAATTTCTGGGCATTGAGCTGCTTTCCCATATGTTCTTACGGGTTGGTATAACGAGAGGGAGTCCTAGTGCTTGCTTATAAATTTTACTAATTAGGATATCTATCTTGTCTTTCTCACTTATTTTAGATAAGGTAGGAAATAACATACATAATTCTACAAATGTTCTAGTCATGTACTCGAGGTATTGTATCCTTTTCTAGCATTACATGCCTATAGTTGCTGATTGCGCCTACCGATCTAAGCACCTGTACTGTTATTTAAGTAAGTCGCTTAACAGTTACTAAATTGCCTACACGCTGCTCTATGCGCAAGCCTAGAATTTTTAATGTCTTTAGTATTCTCATTTCCTCTCTGTAAATTGTGACTGAAATATTACAATGTTCAAAGTAGTTTCGACATTGATGGTAAGCACTGTAATCAACAGCCGCTATTGCAGCTCGGACTCCGTTTGCTGCCTGTTTAAAAACCGATAACCGCATTGTGCAAACGCGCTATTTATTTTTAATCTAATATTGCACATTCCGACACGATCCGAATGCACTATCACAGGCTGGAATGATGTATAGGTGTATAGGGGTTTAACATCCCAAAGCAACTCAGGCTTTGAGAGACGCCGTAGTGAAGGGCTCCGGAGATTTCGACCACCTGGGGTTCTTTAATGTGCACTGACATCGCACAGTACATGGGCCTCTAGAATTTCGCCCCCATCGAAATTCGACCGCCGCGGCCGGGATCTAACCCGCGTCTTTCGGGCCGGCAGCCGAGCGCCATAACCACTCAGCCACTGCGGCGGCTAAACAGGCTGGAATGACAAAAGCGTTTAGTACACAATTAGGTCGAAGCAGCAGATACGATCACAAATCCACCAAAAACACAGAAGCGGGCAACTGCATGCCATGTCATGTATCAGATATGTATGCGCGGAACAGATGTTCATTGTTGCATTCAAAATGCCAGCTGATAGGCTGTTTCAAACACTGATCGTGAGTACTTTCTCAATGCATCTACCCAACATTTGATTTCAACGATTTTCCGCTGATGATGAAATCTTCTGGTTAAAAGATGAGCGCAGCAAATACCAGTCATTATTAATTTTCACAGTTGGAAAACAAATAGAATGAATTATTCGTGTTCTAAAATGTTTTTTCTTGCTTAAATAAGTGATCTCAACCAAGACTGTCCTTTAAAGGCATTACACTAGCTAAAAATTTCTAACGCGAAACACAAGATTGGCAATGTTGTTTTGGCCTCGTTGGAGCACATTGAATAAATCAGCGAATTTAGGGCCCAATGCTGCACAGGCATACTATAGAATATGTCTCATTGCAGGAAAATACAAGAGTCGTTTTATATCAGAAGGCACTATACCGAAATTGCGCTTCAAGAAGTTAAGCATCGTGTCAGTTTTAGATGTAATGTGACTAACTGGTCTCGTCGGAGCTTGGATTTAAACTAAACGCCGTGGTGCTTATATTCGGGCATTTTCGAACACTAACCCTGTTTAGCGAGAACTGGGTCGGAAGTAGGGTATGCTTTCGACTGAACGAGACGAACTGGATATTTGATTCATTCAAGCGTTTTTACTGTGAAGACAAGCACTGAAATGAAAACAAGCTGCACTGCAGGTTCAGTGCATCAGAGCAACGCTGAATGTCGTGATAAATCTCAGAACTATCAGCAAAGAGTGGACCTTTTCAATTAACATCCGAAACAATATCTTTAATATAAATTGGCAATATTTTGGGCACCACAGCTGACCTTTATGTACATCAGAGAATACAATGACATAATGGCAGTGCCAAGCATTAATCAAGACACGCTGCATGCTATCCTGGAGATAGCAATTAAGACAGTTAAGCTCGATGAGATGAAGTACAGGGCAAGATTACTTATGTAATAGCGCTACATGAAGATCAGAATTGAAGCCTTTTCTAAAGTTGACAAATACCGATTATTATAATGATCGTGGTCAATCGAAGAAAACTTGAGGTTGCCTACCTAAAGCAATTGGCAAACACAACACAAGAGAGAGCAGGAACCATGCTGTATATGCGTAAATTACTCTTATTATTCAAGGTGTTCTATAACTGCAATGTAAACTATATGCTAAAACGAGTTACGAAATGTCTTAAAAAGATGGGTTGGTAATTAATTAAGAGCAGAAATTTCTGAAGCCCAACCTAAGTTCTATGTCTCAATTACAAGAGCATGAACGCGGTTATCACCGAGGCTAACAACTTTTATGTGCTTGTTATTCAGTACTTATTCCTGGGACTGCTTGTTTAACTCTTTCCACTCGGATATCCAATTAACAAAAGGGCCTCTGGCAACATGAGTTCAGGAAATTTTAGATCTAGCTCGGGCCAGCAGTGAAATAAATTTTGACATTATCTGCGCTGTTACATTCAAACATATTAATCCAAGTTGCCGGCATTGCAAAGCTATCGAGAGCTGGAATTTCTATTGAAAATGCAAGGTTATTAATGAGAAGATGCGTTAAAGGCATTCGTGGTGCAGCATTATCGAACCATTGAATACTTACACGATGATTCCTTCATGGCGCCGCGGTGAGATAACTTTATTATAGCTGCCGACATATCGCTGATAGCCTGCGTTGGCGGCCATCGACATTTCTGTTGTTGCGGCATAAACAATGGCACATGCCTGTGCCAGGCATGGATTAAGAGTCGGAAGAATCAGTTGTGAAAGATACAGGAGAAACAAAACAGCGAAAAGAAAAAAAAGAGTGACCATAAAGATTCGCTAGGTGGCAAAAGCGGAGTTTAACGACCTAGCGAGGCAAGAAATGAAGAGCTACTAAATACCTATTGTCTATGTAAAGCCTAGTCATGTGACGTCAATTCCGCGGCGCGCCT
>JARKHS020003992.1:0-20378 GCA_030143305.2 Amblyomma americanum
TTGAAGATAGTCCGCATTTTTCACCTTGAAGTTATGAACCAACAAGCCCAAGCATATACCCTTCTGAGAAAATCCGCGCTGGAGAAACTCCGCGTTGGATAAACTCCGCGCTGGAGAAACTCCGCGACGGACAAACTCCGCGATGAAGAAACTCCGCGTTGGTGATGATAGTCCGCGTTGGAGAAAAGTCCGCGTTGGAGAAACTCTACGCTGGAGAAACTCCGCACTGGAGCAACTCTGCGTTGGAGAAACTCCGCGCTGGAGAAACTCCGCGCTGGAGAAACTCCGCGCTGGAGAAACTCCGCGCTGGAGAAACTCCGCGATGGTGAAACTCCGTGTTTGAGAAACTCCGCGATGGAGAAACTCCGCGCTGAAGAAACTCCGCGACGGAGAAACTCAGCGCTGGAGTAACTGCACGCTGGAGAAACTCCGTGTTGGAGAAACTCGGTGTTGGAGAAACTCCGCGCTGGAGATATTTCTCGTTGGAGAAACTCCGCGTTGAACAAACTCCGCGCTTGAAAAACTCCGCGCTGGAGAAACTCCGCGCTGGAAAAACTCCGCGATGGAGAAACTCCGCGTTGGTGAGTCCGCGTTGGTGAAAAGTCCGCGTTGGAGAAAAGTCCGTTTTGGAGAAAAATCAGCGCTGGAGAAACTCCACGCTGGAAAACCTCCGCGCTGGAAAACTCCGCGCTGGAGAAACTCTGCGTTGGAGAAAGTCCCCGTCGGAGAAGGTCCGCGTTGGAGAAAGTCCGCGTTGGAGAAACTCCGTGTTCTAGAAACTCCGCCTTGGAGAAACATCGCGTTGAAGAAACGGCGCGTTGAAGATACTCCGCGTTGGAGAAACTCCGCGCTTGAAACACACCGCGCTAGAGAAACTCCGCGTTGGAGAAAGTCCGCGTTGGAGAAACTCCGCGTTGAAGAAAGTCCGCGTTGGAGAAAGTCCGCGCTGGAGAAACTCCGCGTTGTATAAACTCCGCGCTGGAGAAACTCCGCGTTGTATAAACTCCGCGCTGGAGAAACTCCGCGATGGAGAAACTCCGCGTTGGAGAAAAGTCCGCTCTGGAGAAACTCTACGCTGGAGAAACTCCGCACTGGAGAAACTCTGCGCTGGAGAAACTCCGTGCTGCATAAAATCTGCGCTGGAGAAACTCCGGGCTGGAGAAACTCCGCGCTGAAGAAACTCCGTGCTGGACAAACTCCGCGCGGAGAAACTCCGTGTTGGAGGAACTCCGCGCTGGAGAAACTCCGTGCTGCATAAAATCTGCGCTGGAGAAACTCCGGGCTGGAGAAACTCCGCGCTGGAGAAACTCCGCGCTGGAGAAACTCCGTGTTGGAGAAACTCCGCGCTGGAGAAACTTCGCGTTGGAGAAACTTCGCGTTGGAGAAACTGCGCGTTGGAGAAACTCCGCGTTGGAGAAAGTCCGCGTTGGAGAAAGTCCGGGTTGGAGAGAGTCCGCGATGGAGAAACTCCGCGCTGGAGAAACTCCGCGTTTGAGAAACTGCGAACTGGAGAAACTCCGCGATGGAGACACTCCGCGCTGGAGAAACTCCGTGTTGGAGAAGCTCTGTGTTGGGGAAACTTCGCGTTGGAGAAACGGCGCGTTGGAGAAGATCCGCGTTGGAGAAAGCCCGCGTTGGAGAAAGTCCGCGTTGTAGAAACTCCGCGTTGAAGAAAGTCCACGTTGGAGAAAGTCCGCCCTGGAGAAACTCCGCGTTGGATAAACTCCGCGCTGGAGAAACTCCGCGATGGAGAAACTCCGCGACGGACAAACTCCGCGATGGAGAAACTCCGCGTTGGTGATGAAAGTCCGCGTTGGAGAAAAGTCCGCGCTGGAGAAACTCTACGCTGGAGAAACTCCGGGCTGGAGAAACTCCGCGCTGGAGAAACTCCGTGCTGGACAAACTCCGCGCTGGAGAAACTCCGTGTTGGAGAAACTCCGCGCTGGAGAAACTCCGCGTTGGAGAAACTCCGCCTTGGAGAAACTTCGCGTTGAAGAAACGGCGCGTTGAAGATACTCCGCGTTGGAGAAACTCCGCGCTTGAAACACACCGCGCTGGAGAAACTCCGCGTTGGAGAAAGTCCGCGTTGGAGAAGGTCCGCGTTGGAGAAAGTCCGCGTTGGAAAAAGTCCGCGTTGGAGAAACTAAGCGTTGAAGAAAGTCCGCGTTGGAGAAAGTCCGCGCTGGAGAAACTCCGCGTTGTATAAACTCCGCGCTGGAGAAACTCCGCGTTGTATAAACTCCGCGCTGGAGAAACTCCGCGATGGAGAAACTCCGCGTTGGAGAAAAGTCCGCTCTGGAGAAACTCTACGCTGGAGAAACTCCGCACTGGAGAAACTCCGCGCTTGAGAAACTCCGTGCTGCGTAAAATCTGCGCTGGAGAAACTCCGGGCTGGAGAAACTCCGCGCTGAAGAAACTCCGTGCTGGACAAACTCCGCGCGGAGAAACTCCGTGTTGGAGGAACTCCGCGCTGGAGAAACTCCGCGTTTGAGAAACTACGAACTGGAGAAACTCCGCGATGGAGACACTCCGCGCTGGAGAAACTCCGTGTTGGAGAAGCTCCGTGTTGGGGAAACTTCGCGTTGCAGAATCGGCGCGTTGGAGAAGGTCCGCGTTGGAGAAAGCCTGCGTTGGAGAAAGTCCGCGTTGTAGAAACTCCGCGTTGAAGAAAGTCCACGTTGGAGAAAGTCCGCCCTGGAGAAACTCCGCGTTGGATAAACTCCGCGCTGGAGAAACTCCGCGATGGAGAAACTCCGCGACGGACAAACTCCGGGCTGGAGAAACTCCGCGCTGGAGAAACCCCGTGCTGGACAAACTCCGCGCTGGAGAAACTCCGTGTTGGAGAAACTCCGCGCTGGAGAAACTCCGCGTTGGAGAAACTCCGCCTTGGAGAAACTTCGCGTTGAAGAAACGGCGCGTTGAAGATACTCCGCGTTGGAGAAACGCCGCGCTTGAAACACACCGCGCTGGAGAAACTCCGCGTTGGAGAAAGTCCGCGTTGGAGAAGGTCCGCGTTGGAGAAAGTCCGCGTTGGAGAAAGTCCGCGTTGGAGAATCTCCGCGTTGAAGAAAGTCCGCGTTGGAGAAAGTCCGCGCTGGAGAAACTCCGCGTTGTATAAACTCCGCGCTGGAGAAACTCCGCGATGGAGAAACTCCGCGACGGACAAACTCCGCGATGGAGAAACTCCGCGTTGGAGAAAAGTCCGCTCTGGAGAAACTCTACGCTGGAGAAACTCCGCACTGGAGAAACTCCGCGCTGGAGAAACTCCGTGCTGCATAAAATCTGCGCTGGAGAAACTCCGGGCTGGAGAAACTCCGCGCTGGAGAAACTCCGTGCTGGACAAACTCCGCGCTGGAGAAACTCCGTGTTGGAGAAACTCCACGCTGGAGAAACTTCGCGTTGGAGAAACTGCGCGTTGGAGAAACTGCGCGTTGGAGAAACTCCGCGTTGGAGAAAGTCCGCGTTGGAGAAAGTCCGCGTTGTAGAGAGTCCGCGATGGAGAAACTCCGCGCTGGAGAAACTCCGCGTTTGAGAAACTGCGAACTGGAGAAACTCCGCGATGGAGACACTCCGCGCTGGAGAAACTCCGCGCTGGAGAAACTCCGTGTTGGAGAAGCTCCGTGTTGGGGAAACTTCGCGTTGGAGAAACGGCGCGTTGGAGAAGGTCCGCGTTGGAGAAAGTCCGCGTTGTAGAAACTCCGCGTTGAAGAAAGTCCACGTTGGAGAAAGTCCGCCCTGGAGAAACTCCGCGTTGGATAAACTCCGCGTTGGAGAAACTCCTCGCTGGAGAAACTCCGTGCTGCATAAAATCTGCGCTCGAGAAACTACGCGCTGGAGATACTCCGCGCTGGAGAAAATCCGCGCTGGAGAAACTCCGCGATGGAGAAACTCCGTGTTTGAGAAACTCCGCGCTGGAGAAACTCCGCGACGGAGAAACAGCGCTGGAGTAACTCCACGCTGGAGAAACTGCGTGTTGGAGAAACTCGGTGTTGGAGAAACTCCGCGCTGGAGATATTTCGCGTTGGAGAAACACCGCGTTGAAGAAACTCCGCGCTTGAAATCTCCGCGCTGGAGAAACTCCGCGCTGGGAAAACTCCGCGATGGAGAAACTGCGCGTTGGTGAAAGTCTGCGTTGGAGAAAAGTCCGCGTTGGAGAAAAGTCCGCTTTGGAGAAAAGTTAGCGCTGGAGAATCCACGCTGGAAAAACTCCGAACTGGAGAAGCTCCGCGCTGGAGAAACTTTGCGCTGGAGAAACTCCGCGTTGGAGAAACTCTGCACTGGAGAAGCTCTGCGTTTGAGAAACTCCGCACTGGAGAAACTCCGTGTTTGAGAAACTCCGTGATGGAGAAACTCCGCGCTGGAGAAACTCCGAGTTGGAGAAACTCCGCACTGGAGAAGCTCCGCGTTTGAGAAACTCCGCACTGGAGAAACTCCGCGTTTGAGAAACTCCGCGCTGGAGAAACTCCGGGCTGGAGAAACTCCGCAATGGAGACAATCCGCGTTGGAGAAACTCCGCGCTGAAGAAACTCCGTGTAGGAGAAACTCCGTGTGGGAGAAACTTCGCGTTGGAGAAACGGCGCGTTGGAGAAACTCCGCGCTTGAAACACACCGCGCTGGAAAAACTCCGCGATGGAGAAAGTCCGCGTTGGAGAAGGTTCGCGTTGGAGAAAGTCCGCGTTGGAGAAACTCCGCGTTGAAGATAGTCCGCGTTTTTCACCTTGAAGTTATGAACCAACAAGCCCAAGTATATACCCTTCTGAGAAAATCCGCGCTGGAGAAACTCCGCGTTGGATAAACTCCGCGCTGGAGAAACTCCGCGACGGACAAACTCCGCGATGAAGAAACTCCGCGTTGGTGATGATAGTCCGCGTTGGAGAAAAGTCCGCGTTGGAGAAAAGTCCGCGCTGGAGAAACTCTACGCTGGAGAAACTCCGCACTGGAGCAACTCCGCGTTGGAGAAATTCCGCGCTGGAGAAACTCCGCGCTGGAGAAACTCCGCGATGGTGAAACTCCGTGTTTGAGAAACTCCGCGATGGAGAAACTCCGCGCTGAAGAAACTCCGCGACGGAGAAACTCAGCGCTGGAGTAACTCCACGCTGGAGAAACTCCGTGTTGGAGAAACTCGGTGTTGGAGAAACTCCGCGCTGGAGATATTTCTCGTTGGAGAAACTCCGCGTTGAAGAAACTCCGCGCTTGAAAAACTCCGCGCTGGAGAAAGTCCGCGATGGAGAAACTCCGCGTTGGTGAAAGTCCGCGTTGGTGAAAAGTCCGCTTTGGAGAAAAGTCCGTTTTGGAGAAAAGTCAGCGCTGGAGAAACTCCACGCTGGAAAACCTCCGCGCTGGAAAAGTCCGCGCTGGAGAAACTCTGCGTTGGAGAAAGTCCCCTTCGGAGAAGGTCCGCGTTGCAGAAAGTCCGCGTTGGAGAAACTCCGTGTTGTAGAAACTCCGCCTTGGAGAAACTTCGCGTTGAAGGAACGGCGCGTTGAAGATACTCCGCGTTGGAGAAACTCCCCGCTTGAAACACACCGCGCTGGAGAAACTCCGCGTTGGAGAAAGTCCGCGTTGGAGAAGGTCCGCGTTGGAGAAAGTCCGCGTTGGAGAAAGTCCGCGTTGGAGAAACTCCGCGTTGAAGAAAGTCCGCGTTGGAGAAAGTCCGCGCTGGAGAAACTCCGCGTTGTATAAACTCCGCGCTGGAGAAACTCCGCGATGGAGAAACTCCGCGACGGACAAACTCCGCGATGGAGAAACTCCGTGTTGGAGAAAAGTCCGCTCTGGAGAAACTCCGCGCTGGAGAAACTCCGTGCTGCATAAAATCTGCGCTGGAGAAACTAAGGGCTGGAGAAGCTCCGCGCTGGAGAAACTCCGTGCTGGACAAACTCCGCGCGGAGAAACTCCGTGTTGGAGAAACTCCGCGCTGGAGAAACTCCGTGCTGCATAAAATCTGCGCTGGAGAAACTCCGGGCTGGAGAAACTCCGCGCTGGAGAAACTCCGGGCTGGACAAACTCCGCGCTGGAGAAACTCCGTGTTGGAGAAACTCCGCGCTGGAGAAACTTCGCGTTGGAGAAACTGCGCGTTGGAGAAACTGCGCGTTGGAGAAACTCCGCGTTGGAGAAAGTCCGCGTTGGAGAAAGTCCGCGTTGGAGAGAGTTCGCGATGGAGAAACTCCGCGCTGGAGAAACTCCGCGCTTGAGAAACTGGGAACTGGAGAAACTCCGCGATGGAGACACTCCGCGCTGGAGAAACTCCGCGCTGGAGAAACTCCGTGTTGGAGAAGCTCCGTGTTGGGGAAAGTCCGCCCTGGAGAAACTCCGCGTTGGATAAACTCCGCGCTGGAGAAACTCCGCGATGGATAAACTCCGCGACGGAGAAACTCTGCGATGGAGAAACTCCGCGTTGGTGATGAAAGTCCGCGTTGGAGAAAAGTCCGCGTTGGAGAAAAGTCCGCGTTAGAGAAAAGTCAGCGCTGGAGAAACTCCACGCTGGAAAAACTCCGCGCTGGAGAAACTCCGCGCTGGAGAAGCTCTGCGCTGGAGAAACTCCGTGTTGGAGAAGCTCCGTGTTGGGGAAAGTCCGCGCTGGAGAAACTCTACGCTGGAGAAACTCCGGGCTGGAGAAACTCCGCGCTGGAGAAACTCCGTGCTGGACAAACTCCGCGCTGGAGAAACTCCGTGTTGGAGAAACTCCGCGCTGGAGAAACTCCGCGCTGGAGAAACTCCGCGTTGGAGAAACTCCGCCTTGGAGAAACTTCGCGTTGAAGAAACGGCGCGTTGAACATACTCCGCGTTGGAGAAACTCCGCGCTTGAAACACACCGCGCTGGAGAAACTCCGCGTTGGAGAAAGTCCGTGTTGGAGAAGGTCCGCGTTGGAGAAAGTCCGCGTTGGAGAAAGTCCGCGTTGGAGAAACTCCGCGTTGAAGAAAGTCCGCGTTGGAGAAAGTCCGCGCTGGAGAAACTCCGCGTTGTATAAACTCCGCGCTGGAGAAACTCCGCGATGGAGAAACTACGCGACGGACAAACTCCGCGATGGAGAAACTCCGCGTTGGAGAAAAGTCCGCTCTGGAGAAACTCTACGCTGGAGAAACTCCGCACTGGAGAAACTCCGCGCTGGAGAAACTCCGTGCTGCATAAAATCTGCGCTGGAGAAACTCCGGGCTGGAGAAAGCCCGCGTTGGAGAAGGTCCGCGTTGGAGAAAGTCCGCGTTGGAGAAAGTCCGCGTTGAAGAAAGTCCGCGTTAGAGAAAGTCCGCGCTGGAGAAACTCCGCGTTGGATAAACTCCGCGCTGGAGAAACTCCGCGATGGAGAAACTCCACGACGGACAAACTCCGCAATGGAGAAACTCCGCTTTGTTCAAAAGTCCGCGCTGGAGAAAAGTCCGCGTTGGAGAAAAGTCCGCGTTGGAGAAAAGTCAGCGCTGGAGAAACTCCACGCTGGAAAAACTCCGCGCTGGAGAAGCTCCGCGCTGGAGAAACTCGGCGCTGGAGAAGCTCTGCGCTGGAGAAACTCCGATTTGGAGAAACTGCACTGGAGAAGCTCAGCGTTTGAGAAACTCCGCACTGGAGAAAGTCCGTGTTAGGGAAACTCCGCGATGGAGCAACTCCGCGCTGGAGAAACTCCGAGTTGGAGAAACTCCGCACTGGAGAAGCTGCGCGTTTGAGAAACTCCGCACTGGAGAAACTCCGCGTTTGAGAAACTCCGCGCTGGAGAAATTCCGGGCTGGAGAAACTCTGTGCTGGAGAAACTCCGCGCTGGACAAACTCCGCGCTGGAGAAACTCCGTGTTGGAGAAACTCCGTGTTGGAGAAACTCCACGCTGGAGAAACTTCGCGTTGGAGAAACTGAGCTTTGGAGAAACTCCGCGTTGGAAAAAGTCCGCGATGGAGAAACTCCGCGCTGGAGAAACTCCGCGTTTGAGAAACTCCGAACTGGAGAAACTGCGCGATGGAGACACTCCGCGCTGGAGAAACTCCGCCTTGGAGAAACTTCGCTTTGAAGAAACGGCGCGTTGGAGAAACTCCGCGTTAGAGAAACTCCGCGCTTGAAACACACCGCGCTGGAGAAATTCTGCGTTGGAGAAAGTCCGCATTGGAGAAACTCCGTGTTGTAGAAACTCCGCCTTGGAGAAACTTCGCGTTGAAGAAACGGTGCGTTGGAGATACTCCGCGTTGGAGAAACTCCGCGCTTGAAACACACCACGCTGGAGAAACTCCGCGTTGGAGAAAGTCCGCGTTGGAGAAGTTCCGCGTTGGAGAAAGTCCGCGTTGGAGAAACTCCGCGTTGAAGAAAGTCCGCGTTGGAGAAAGTCCGCGCTGGAGAAACTCCGCGTTGTATAAACTCCGCGCTGTAGAAACTCCGCGATGAAGAAACTCCGCGATGGACAAACTCCGCGATGGAGAAATTGAGCGTTGGAGAAATGTCCGCTCTGGAGAAACTCTACCGTGGAGAAACTCCGCACTGGAGCAACTCCGCGTTGGAGAAACTCCGCGCTGGAGAAACTCCGTGCTGCATAAAATCTGCGCTGGAGAAACTCCGGGCAGGAGAAACTCCGCGCTGGAGAAACTCCGTGCTGGACAAACTCCGCGCTGGAGAAACTCCGTGTTGGAGAAACTCCGCGCTGGAGAAACTTCGCGTTGGAGAAACTGCGCGATGGAGACACTCCGCGCTGGAGAAACTCCGCGCTGGAGAAACTCCGTGTTGGAGAAGCTCCGTGTTGGGGAAATTTCGCGTTGAAGAAACGGCGCGTTGGAGAAGCTCCGCGTTGGAGAAACTCCGCGCTTGAAACACACCGCGCTGGAGAAACTCCGCGTTGGAGAAAGTCCGCGTTGGAGAAGGTCCGCGTTGGAGAAAGTCCGCGTTGGAGAAAGTCCGCGTTGTAGAAACTCCGCGTTGAAGAAAGTCCACGTTGGAGAAAGTCCGCGCAGGAGAAACTCCGCGTTGGATAAACTCCGCACTGGAGAAACTCCGCGATGGAGAAACTCCGCGACGGACAAACTCCGCGATGGAGAAACTCCGCGTTGGTGATTAAAGTCCGCGTTGGAGAAAAGTCCGCGTTGGAGAAAAGTCCGCGCTGGAGAAACTCTACGCTGGAGAAACTCCGCGCTGGAGGAACTCCGCGATGGAGAAACTCCGCACTGGAGAAACTCCGCGTTTGAGAAATTCCGGGCTGGAGAAACTCCGCGCATGAGAAATTCCGGGCTGGAGAAACTCCGCGCTGGGGAAACTCCGCGCTGGAGAAACTCCGCGCTGGAGAAACTCCGTGTTGGAGAAACTCCGTGTTGGAGAAACTTCGCATTGGAGAAACTCCGCGCTGGACGAAATCCGCGACGGACAAACTCCGCGATGAAGAAACTCCGCGTTGGTGATGAAAGTCCGTGTTGGAGAAAAGTCCGCGTTGGAGAAAAGTCCGCGCTGGAGAAACTCTACGCTGGAGAAACTCCGCACTGGAGCAACTCCGCGTTGGAGAAACTCCTCGCTGGAGAAATTCCGTGCTGCATAAAATCTGCGCTGGAGAAACTACGCGCTGGACATACTCCGCGCTGGAGAAACTCCGCGATGGAGAAACTCCGTGTTTGAGAAACTCCGCGCTGGAGAAACTCAGAAACTCCGCGACGGAGAAATTCTGCGCTGGAGTAACTCCACGCTGGAGAAACTCCGTGTTGGAGAAACTCGGTATTGGAGAAACTCCGCGCTGGAGATATTTCGCGTTGGAGAAACTCCGCGTTGAAGAAACTCCGCGCTTGAAATCTCCGCGCTGGAGAAACTCCGTGCTGCATAAAATCTGCGCTGGAGAAACTCCGGGCTGGAGAAAGCCCGCGTTGGAGAAGGTCCGCGTTGGAGAAAGTCCGCGTTGGAGAAAGTCCGCGTTGAAGAAAGTCCGCGTTAGAGAAAGTCCGCGCTGGAGAAACTCCGCGACGGACAAACTCCGCAATGGAGAAACTCCGCTTTGGTCAAAAGTCCGCGTTGGAAAAAAGTCCGCGTTGGAGAAAAGACCGCGTTGGAGAAAAGTCAGCGCTGGAGAAACTCCACGCTGGAAAAACTCCGCGCTGGAGAAGCTCCGCGCTGGAGAAACTCCGCGCTGGAGAAGCTCTGCGCTGGGAAACTCCGCGCTGGAAAATCTCCGCGATGGAGAAACTCCGCGTTGGTGAAAGTCCGCGTTGGAGAAAAGTCCGCGTTGGAGAAAAGTCCGCTTTGGAGAAAAGTCAGCGCTGGAGAAACTACACGCTGGAAAAACTCCGCGCTGGAGAAGCTCCGCGCTGGAGAAACTCCGCGCTGGAGAAGCTCTGCGCTGGAGAAACTCCGAGTTGGAGAAACTGCACTGGTGAAGCTCAGCGTTTGAGAAACTCCGCACTGGAGAAAGTCCGTGTTTGAGAAACTCCGCGATGGAGCGACTCCGCGCTGGAGAAACTCCGAGTTGGAGAAACTCCGCACTGGAGGAGCTGCGCGTTTGAGAAACTCCGCACTGGAGAATCTCCGCGTTTGAGAAACTCCGCGCTGGAGAAATTCCGGGCTGGAGAAATTCCGTGCTGGAGAAACTCCGCGCTGGGCAAACTCCGCGCTGGAGAAACTCCGTGTTGGAGAAACTCCGTGTTGGAGAAAATCCACGCTGGAGAAACTTCGCGTTGGAGAAACTGAGCTTTGGAGAAACTCCGCGTTTTAAAAAGTCCGCGATGGAGAAACTCCGCGCTGGAGAAACTCCGCGTTTGAGAAACTCCGAACTGGATAAATTCTGCGTTGGAGAAAGTCCGCGTTGGAGAAACTCCGTGTTGTAGAAACTCCGCCTTGGAGAAACTTCGCGTTGAAGAAACGGCGCGTTGGAGATACTCCGCGTTGGAGAAACTCCGCGCTTGGAACACACCGCGCTGGAGAAACTCCGCGTTGGAGAAAGTCCGCGTTGGAGAAGGTCCGCGTTGGAGAAAATCCGCGTTGGAGAAAGTCCGCGTTGGAGAAACTCCGCGTTGAAGAAAGTCCGCGTTGGAGAAAGTCCGCGCTGGAGAAACTCTGCGTTGTATAAACTCCGCGCTGTAGAAACTCCGCGATGGAGAAACTCCGCGACGGACAAACTCCGCGATGGAGAAATTCCGCGTTGGAGAAAAGTCCGCTCTGGAGAAACTCTACGCTGGAGAAACTCCGCACTGGAGCAACTCCGCGTTGGAGAAACTCCTCGCTGGAGAAACTCCGTGCTGCATAAAATCTGCGCTGGAGAAACTCCGGGCTGGAGAAACTCCGCGCTGGAGAAACTCCGTGCTGGACAAACTCCGCGCTGGAGAAACTCCGTGTTGTAGAAACTCCGCGCTGGAGAAACTTCGCGTTGGAGAAACTGCGCGTTGGAGAAACTGCGCGTTGGAGAAACTCCGCGTTGGAGAAAGTCCGCGTTGGAGAAATTCCGCGTTGGAGAGAGTCCGCGATGGAGAAACTCCGTGCTGGAGAAACTCCGCGTTTGAGAAACTGCGAACTGGAGAAACTCCGCGATGGAGACACTCCGCGCTGGAGAAACTCCGCGCTGGAGAAACTCCGTGTTGGAGAAGCTCCGTGTTGGGGAAAGTCCGCCCTGGAGAAACTCCGCGTTGGATAAACTCCGCGCTGGAGAAACTCCGCGATGGATAAACTCCGCGACGGACAAACTCCGCGATGGAGAAACTCCGCGTTGGTGATGAAAGTCCGCGTTGGAGAAAAGTCCGCGTTGGAGAAAAGTCCGCGTTGGAGAAACTCCGCGCTGGAGAAGCTCTGCGCTGGAGAAACTCCGTGTTGGAGAAGCTCCGTGTTGGGGAAAGTCCGCGCTGGAGAAACTCTACGCTGGAGAAACTCCGGGCTGGAGAAACTCCGCGCTGGAGAAACTCCGTGCTGGGCAAACTCCGCGCTGGAGAAACTCCGTGTTGGAGAAACTCCGCGCTGGAGAAACTCCGCGTTGGAGAAACTCCGCCTTGGAGAAACTTCGCGTTGAAGAAACGGCGCGTTGAACATACTCTGCGTTGGAGAAACTCCGCACTTGAAACACACCGCGCTGGAGAAACTCCGCGTTGGAGAAAGTCCGTGTTGGAGAAGGTCCGCGTTGGAGAAAGTCCGCGTTGGAGAAAGTCCGCGTTGGAGAAACTCCGCGTTGAAGAAAGTCCGCGTTGGAGAAAGTCCGCGCTGGAGAAACTCCGCGTTGTATAAACTCCGCGCTGGAGAAACTCCGCGATGGAGAAACTCCGCGACGGACAAACTCCGCGATGGAGAAACTCCGCGTTGGAGAAAAGTCCGCTCTGGAGAAACTCTACGCTGGAGAAACTCCGCACTGGAGAAACTCCGCGCTGGAGAAACTCCGTGCTGCATAAAATCTGCGCTGGAGAAACTCCGGGCTGGAGAAAGCCCGCGTTGGAGAAGGTCCGCGTTGGAGAAAGTCCGCGTTGGAGAAAGTCCGCGTTGAAGAAAGTCCGCGTTAGAGAAAGTCCGCGCTGGAGAAACTCCGCGTTGGATAAACTCCGCGCTGGAGAAACTCCGCGATGGAGAAACTCCGCGACGGACAAACTCCGCGATGGAGAAACTCCGCTTTGTTCAAAAGTCCGCGTTGGAGAAAATTCCGCGTTGGAGAAAAGTCCGCGTTGGAGAAAAGTCAGCGCTGGAGAAACTCCACGCTGGAAAAACTCCGCGCTGGAGAAGCTCCGCGCTGGAGAAACTCCGCGCTGGAGAAGCTCTGCGCTGGAGAAACTCCGCGCTGGAAAATATCTGCGATGAAGAAACTCCGCGTTGGTGAAAGTCCGCGTTGGAGAAAAGTCCGCGTTGGAGAAAAGTCCGCTTTGGAGAAAAGTCAGCGCTGGAAAAACTCCACGCTGGAAAAACTCCGCGCTGGAGAAGCTCCGCGCTGGAGAAACTCCGCGCTGGAGAAGCTCTGCGCTGGAGAAACTCCGATTTGGAGAAACTGCACTGGAGAAGCTCAGCGTTTGAGAAACTCCGCACTGGAGAAAGTCCGTGTTAGGGAAACTCCGCGATGGAGCAACTCCGCGCTGGAGAAACTCCGAGTTGGAGAAACTCCGCACTGGAGAAGCTGCGCGTTTGAGAAACTCCGCACTGGAGAAACTCCGCGTTTGAGAAACTCCGCGCTGGAGAAATTCCGGGCTGGAGAAACTCCGTGCTGGAGAAACTCCGCGCTGGACAAACTCCGCGCTGGAGAAACTTCGTGTTGGAGAAACTCCGTGTTGGAGAAACTCCACGCTGGAGAAACTTCGCGTTGGAGAAACTGAGCTTTGGAGAAACTCCGCGTTGGAAAAAGTCCGCGATGGAGAAACTCCGCGCTGGAGAAACTCCGCGTTTGAGAAACTCCGAACTGGAGAAACTCCGCGATGGAGACACTCCGCGCTGGAGAAACTCCGCCTTGGAGAAACATCGCTTTGAAGAAACGGCGCGTTGGAGAAACTCCGCGTTAGAGAAACTCCGCGCTTGAAACACACCGCGCTGGAGAAATTCTGCGTTGAAGAAAGTCCGCATTGGAGAAACTCCGTGTTGTAGAAACTCCACCTTGGAGAAACTTCGCGTTGAAGAAACGGCGCGTTGGAGATACTCCGCGTTGGAGAAACTCCGCGCTTGAAACACACCACGCTGGAGAAACTCCGCGTTGGAGAAAGTCCGCGTTGGAGAAGGTCCGCGTTGGAGAAAGTCCGCGTTGGAGAAAGTCCGCGTTGGAGAAACTCCGCGCTGAAGAAAGTCCGCGTTGGAGAATGTCCGCGCTGGAGAAACTCCGCGTTGTATAAACTCCGCGCTGTAGAAACTCCGCGATGGAGAAACTCCGCGACGGACAAACTCCGCGATGGAGAAATTCCGCGTTGGAGAAATGTCCGCTCTGGAGAAACTCTACGCTGGAGAAACTCCGCACTGGAGCAACTCCGCGTTGGAGAAACTCCGCGCTGGAGAAACTCCGTGCTGCATAAAATCTGCGCTGGAGAAACTCCGGGCTGGAGAAACTCCGCGCTGGAGAAACTCCGTGCTGGACAAACTCCGCGCTGGAGAAACTCCGTGTTGGAGAAACTCCGTGCTGGAGAAACTTCGCGTTGGAGAAACTGCGCATTGGAGAAACTGCGCGTTGGAGAAACTCCGCGCTGGAGAAACTCCGCGTTTGAGAAACTGCGAACTGGAGAAACTCCGCGATGGAGACACTCCGCGCTGGAGAAACTCCGCGCTGGAGAAACTCCGTGTTGGAGAAGCTCCGTGTTGGGGAAACTTCGCGTTGGAGAAACGGCGCGTTGGGGAAGCTCAGCGCTGGAGAAACTCCGCGCTGGAGAAACTGCGAGTTGGAGAAACTCTGCACTGGAGAAACTCCGAGTTGGAGAAACTGCGTACTGGAGAAGCTCCGCGTTTGAGAAACTCCGCACTGGAGAAACTCCGCGTTTGAGAAACTCCGCGCTGGAGAAACTCCGGGCTGGAGAAACTCCGCAATGGAGACAATCCGCGCTGGAGAAACTCCGCGCTGAAGAAACTCCGTGTAGGAGAAACTCCGTGTGGGAGAAACTTCGCGGTTGGAGAAACGGCGCGTTGGAGAAACTCCGCGCTTGAAACACACCGCGCTGGAAAAACTCCGCGATGGAGAAAGTCCGCGTTGGAGAAGGTCCGCGTTGGAGAAAGTCCGCGTTGGAGAAACTCCGCGTTGAAGATAGTCCGCGTTTTTCACCTTGAAGTTATGAACCAACAAGCCCAAGCATATACCCTTCTGAAAAAATCCGCGCTGGAGAAACTCCGCGTTGGATAAACTCCGCGCTGGAGAAACTCCGCGTTGGTGATGATAGTCCGCGTTGGAGAAAAGTCCGCGTTGGAGAAAAGTCCGCGCTGGAGAAACTCTACGCTGGAGAAACTCCGCACTGGAGCAACTCTGCGTTGGAGAAACTCCGAGTTGGAGAAACTCTGCACTGGAGAAGCTCTGCGTTTGAGAAACTCCGCACTGGAGAAACTCCGTGTTTGAGAAACTCCGTGATGGAGAAACTCCGCGCTGGAGAAACTCCGAGTTGGAGAAACTCCGCACTGGAGAAGCTCCGCGTTTGAGAAACTCCGCACTGGAGAAACTCCGCGTTTGAGAAACTCCGCGCTGGAGAAACTCCGGGCTGGAGAAACTCCGCAATGGAGACAATCCGCGTTGGAGAAACTCCGCGCTGAAGAAACTCCGTGTAGGAGAAACTCCGTGTGGGAGAAACTTCGCGTTGGAGAAACGGCGCGTTGGAGAAACTCCGCGCTTGAAACACAGCGCGCTGGAAAAACTCCGCGATGGAGAAAGTCCGCGTTGGAGAAGGTTCGCGTTGGAGAAAGTCCGCGTTGGAGAAACTCCGCGTTGAAGATAGTCCGCGTTTTCACCTTGAAGTTATGAACCAACAAGCCCAAGCATATACCCTTCTGAGAAAATCCGCGCTGGAGAAAATCCGCGTTGGATAAACTCCGCGCTGGAGAAACTCCGCGACGGACAAACTCCGCGATGAAGAAACTCCGCGTTGGTGATGATAGTCCGCGTTGGAGAAAAGTCCGCGTTGGAGAAACTCTACGCTGGAGAAACTCCGCACTGGAGCAACTCCGCGTTGGAGAAACTCCGCGCTGGAGAAACTCCGCGCTGGAGAAACTCCGCGATGGTGAAACTCCGTGTTTGAGAAACTCCGCGATGGAGAAACTCCGCGCTGAAGAAACTCCGCGACGGAGAAACTCAGCGCTGGAGTAACTCCACGCTGGAGAAACTCCGTGTTGGAGAAACTCGGTGTTGGAGAAACTCCGCGCTGGAGATATTTCTCGTTGGAGAAACTCCGCGTTGAAGAAACTCCGCGCTTGAAAAACTCCGCGCTGGAGAAACTCCGCGCTGGAAAAACTCCGCGATGGAGAAACTCCGCGTTGGTGAAAGTCCGCGTTGGTGAAAAGTCCGCTTTGGAGAAAAGTCCGTTTTGGAGAAAAGTCAGCGCTGGAGAAACTCCACGCTGGAAAACCTCCGCGCTGGAAAAGTCCGCGCTGGAGAAACTCTGCGTTGGAGAAAGTCCCCGTCGGAGAAGGTCCGCGTTGCAGAAAGTCCGCGTTGGAGAAACTCCGTGTTGTAGAAACTCCGCCTTGGAGAAACTTCGCGTTGAAGGAACGGCGCGTTGAAGATACTCCGCGTTGGAGAAACTCCGCGCTTGAAACACACCGCGCTGGAGAAACTCCGCGTTGGAGAAAGTCCGCGTTGGAGAAGGTCCGCGTTGGAGAAAGTCCGCGTTGGAGAAAGTCCGCGTTGGAGAAACTCCGCGTTGAAGAAAGTCCGCGTTGGAGAAACTCCGCGATGGAGAAACTCCGCGACGGACAAACTCCGCGATGGAGAAACTCCGTGTTGGAGAAAAGTCCGCTCTGGAGAAACTCTACGCTGGAGAAACTCCGCACTGGAGAAACTCCGCGCTGGAGAAACTCCGTGCTGCATAAAATCTGCGCTGGAGAAACTAAGGGCTGGAGAAACTCCGCGCTGGAGAAACTCCGTGCTGGACAAACTCCGCGCGGAGAAACTCCGTGTTGGAGGAACTCCGCGCTGGAGAAACTCCGTGCTGCATAAAATCTGCGCTGGAGAAACTCCGGGCTGGAGAAACTCCGCGCTGGAGAAACTCCGGGCTGGACAAACTCCGCGCTGGAGGAACTCCGTGTTGGAGAAACTCCGCGCTGGAGAAACTTCGCGTTGGAGAAACTGCGCGTTGGAGAAACTGCGCGTTGGAGAAACTCCGCGTTGGAGAAAGTCCGCGTTGGAGAAAGTCCGCGTTGGAGAGAGTACGCGATGGAGAAACTCCGCGCTGGAGAAACTCCGCGCTTGAGAAACTGCGAACTGGAGAAACTCCGCGATGGAGACACTCCGCGCTGGAGAAACTCCGCGCTGGAGAAACTCCGTGTTGGAGAAGCTCCGTGTTGGGGAAAGTCCGCCCTGGAGAAACTCCGCGTTGGATAAACTCCGCGCTGGAGAAACTCCGCGATGGATAAACTCCGCGACGGACAAACTCCGCGATGGAGAAACTCCGCGTTGGTGATGAAAGTCCGCGTTGGAGAAAAGTCCGCGTTGGAGAAAAGTCCGCGTTGGAGAAAAGTCAGCGCTGGAGAAACTCCACGCTGGAAAAACTCCGCGCTGGAGAAACTCCGCGCTGGAGAAGCTCTGCGCTGGAGAAACTCCGTGTTGGAGAAGCTCCGTGTTGGGGAAAGTCCGCGCTGGAGAAACTCTACGCTGGAGAAACTCCGGGCTGGAGAAACTCCGCGCTGGAGAAACTCCGTGCTGGGCAAACTCCGCGCTGGAGAAACTCCGTGTTGGAGAAACTCCGCGCTGGAGAAACTCCGCGTTGGAGAACCTCCGCCTTGGAGAAACTTCGCGTTGAAGAAACGGCGCGTTGAACATACTCTGCGTTGGAGAAACTCCGCGCTTGAAACACACCGCGCTGGAGAAACTCCGCGTTGGAGAAAGTCCGTGTTGGAGAAGGTCCGCGTTGGAGAAAGTCCGCGTTGGAGAAAGTCCGCGTTGGAGAAACTCCGCGTTGAAGAAAGTCCGCGTTGGAGAAAGTCCGCGCTGGAGAAACTCCGCGTTGTATAAACTCCGCGCTGGAGAAACTCCGCGATGGAGAAACTCCGCGACGGACAAACTCCGCGATGGAGAAACTCCGCGTTGGAGAAAAGTCCGCTCTGGAGAAACTCTACGCTGGAGAAACTCCGCACTGGAGAAACTCCGCGCTGGAGAAACTCCGTGCTGCATAAAATCTGCGCTGGAGAAACTCCGGGCTGGAGAAAGCCCGCGTTGGAGAAGGTCCGCGTTGGAGAAAGTCCGCGTTGGAGAAAGTCCGCGTTGAAGAAAGTCCGCGTTAGAGAAAGTCCGCGCTGGAGAAACTCCGCGTTGGATAAACTCCGCGCTGGAGAAACTCCGCGATGGAGAAACTCCGCGACGGACAAACTCCGCGATGGAGAAACTCCGCTTTGTTCAAAAGTCCGCGTTGGAGAAAATTCCGCGTTGGAGAAAAGTCCGCGTTGGAGAAAAGTCAGCGCTGGAGAAACTCCACGCTGGAAAAACTCCGCGCTGGAGAAGCTCCGCGCTGGAGAAACTCCGCGCTGGAGAAGCTCTGCGCTGGAGAAACTCCGCGCTGGAAAATATCTGCGATGAAGAAACTCCGCGTTGGTGAAAGTCCGCGTTGGAGAAAAGTCCGCGTTGGAGAAAAGTCCGCTTTGGAGAAAAGTCAGCGCTGGAAAAACTCCACGCTGGAAAAACTCCGCGCTGGAGAAGCTCCGCGCTGGAGAAACTCCGCGCTGGAGAAGCTCTGCGCTGGAGAAACTCCGATTTGGAGAAACTGCACTGGAGAAGCTCAGCGTTTGAGAAACTCCGCACTGGAGAAAGTCCGTGTTAGGGAAACTCCGCGATGGAGCAACTCCGCGCTGGAGAAACTCCGAGTTGGAGAAACTCCGCACTGGAGAAGCTGCGCGTTTGAGAAACTCCGCACTGGAGAAACTCCGCGTTTGAGAAACTCCGCGCTGGAGAAATTCCGGGCTGGAGAAACTCCGTGCTGGAGAAACTCCGCGCTGGACAAACTCCGCGCTGGAGAAACTTCGTGTTGGAGAAACTCCGTGTTGGAGAAACTCCACGCTGGAGAAACTTCGCGTTGGAGAAACTGAGCTTTGGAGAAACTCCGCGTTGGAAAAAGTCCGCGATGGAGAAACTCCGCGCTGGAGAAACTCCGCGTTTGAGAAACTCCGAACTGGAGAAACTCCGCGATGGAGACACTCCGCGCTGGAGAAACTCCGCCTTGGAGAAACATCGCTTTGAAGAAACGGCGCGTTAGAGAAACTCCGCGCTTGAAACACACCGCGCTGGAGAAATTCTGCGTTGAAGAAAGTCCGCATTGGAGAAACTCCGTGTTGTAGAAACTCCACCTTGGAGAAACTTCGCGTTGAAGAAACGGCGCGTTGGAGATACTCCGCGTTGGAGAAACTCCGCGCTTGAAACACACCACGCTGGAGAAACTCCGCGTTGGAGAAAGTCCGCGTTGGAGAAGGTCCGCGTTGGAGAAAGTCCGCGTTGGAGAAAGTCCGCGTTGGAGAAACTCCGCGTTGAAGAAAGTCCGCGTTGGAGAAAGTCCGCGCTGGAGAAACTCCGCGTTGTATAAACTCCGCGCTGTAGAAACTCTGCGCTGGAGAAACTCCGCGACGGACAAACTCCGCGATGAAGAAACTCCGCGTTGGTGATGATAGTCCGCGTTGGAGAAAAGTCCGCGTTGGAGAAAAGTCCGCGCTGGAGAAACTCCGCGCTGGAGAAACTCCGCGTTGGAGAAACTCCGCGACTGGAGAAACTCCGCGTTGGAGAAACTGCGCACTGGAGAAACTCCGCGTTGGAGAAACTCCGCACTGGAGAAACTCCGCGTTGGAGAAACTCCG
The DNA here is from genome assembly GCA_030143305.2 of Amblyomma americanum. Lineage (NCBI taxonomy): Eukaryota > Metazoa > Arthropoda > Arachnida > Ixodida > Ixodidae > Amblyomma > Amblyomma americanum. The sequence continues at coordinate 19,358 of JARKHS020003992.1, forward strand.
CGCTGGAGAAACTCCGGGCTGGAGAAACTCCGCGATGGAGACAATCCGCGCTGGAGAAACTCCGCGCTGGAGAAACTCCGTGTTGGAGAAACTCCGTGTGGGAGAAACTTCGCGTTGGAGAAACGTGCCGCGTTGGAGAAACTCCGCGCTTGAAACACACCGCGCTGGAGAAACTCCGCGATGGAGAAAGTCCGCGTTGGAGAAGGTCCGCGTTGGAGAAAGTCCGCGTTGGAGAAACTCCGCGTTGGAGATAGTCCGCGTTGTGAAAGTCACGCTTGGAGAACCCAAGCTCCAAGCATAACTCCGCCTGGAGAAACTCCGCGCTGGAGAAACTCCGCGTTGGATAAACTCCGCGCTGGAGAAACTCCGCGTTGGTGATGAAAGTCCGCGTTGGAGAAAAGTCCGCGTTGGAGAAAAGTCCGCGCTGGAGAAACTCTACGCTGGAGAAACTCCGCGCTGGAGAACTCTGCGTTGGAGAAACTCCGCGTTGGAGAAACTCCGCACTGGAGAAGCTCCGCGTTTGAGAAACTCCGCACTGGAGAAACTCCGTGTTGGAGAAACTCCGCGATGGAGAAACTCCGCGCTGGAGAAACTCCGAGTTGGAGAAACTCCGCACTGGAGAAGCTCCGCGTTTGAGAAACTCCGCACTGGAGAAACTCCGCGTTTGAGAAACTCCGCGCTGGAGAAACTCCGGGCTGGAGAAACTCCGCGATGGAGAAATCCGCGTTGGAGAAACTCCGCGCTGGAGAAACTCCGTGTTGGAGAAACTCCGTGTGGGAGAAACTTCGCGTTGGAGAAACGTCGCGTTGGAGAAACTCCGCGCTTGGAGAAACTCCGCGCTGGAAAAACTCCGCGATGGAGAAAGTCCGCGCTGGAGAAACTCCGCGTTGGAGAAAGTCCGCGCTGGAGAAACTCCGCGTTGAAGATAGTCCGCGTTTTCACCTTGAAGTTATGAACCAACAAGCCCAAGCATATACCCTTCTGAGAAAATCCGCGCTGGAGAAAATCCGCGTTGGATAAA
>JARKHS020003993.1:0-22963 GCA_030143305.2 Amblyomma americanum
TTGCAAGATGACAATTTCCGCATTCCCGCTTGTTTACCGAGAAGAGCCAGGGCGAAAACTTATTTGCGTTAGCTGGGGCGCACAGGGGCAGGGTTTTATGCTCCTGACGTATTCCAGCACTTGTCGTATATGTGTTTTCGATGCAACGGGTGGCCACGCTGAATGGGTCAGCTTGCAACTTCGAATAGTGCGGCCGCCATCTTAAATGCCAGTGTCGGTGTTTCCGTCGAACACGTGCCATGTCACATTATAGTTACCGGACTCCTTCGCACGTGCAGTGGGCCCGCCTGACGCCTACAACGCCACTGCGCGTGCGCAGGAGGGGTCCGGTAAACCAGTATACGTCTCCAGTATGCTACAAAACGTCTATTGGTTCGCATGAAGTGCACGCTAATTGTGGAGCTTTATCCCTGTATACTTCTCGGTCTAGCCACACTGCCGCTAGTGGGGTATTTTTCATGTTGGAAAAAGAGAGAGAGATTCGCAGAAAGTTCGCTGTTAAAAGCTCGAGGCACACTGTGGTCCACGCAATGCAGACTCAACCTCTTCATGAGCGTAAGGGCGATCTTGTCGATGGCTGGCATCGTTTCAAATCAAGAAAATGGCGGTTTGTATGGATTGAGACATTTCTGCAACATCAGCTATGCAGCTCAGATTAGGTAGCCGCTATTATCGGCCAGCTTAGATTCTGCTTTGGCTTGTTCGTTACGCGCTGTTCCACAGAGACGGGGAATATAAAGCTTCAGAGTACACGCAGAAGCTTTAGAATGTGTCGAATGCTAGAAGCATTTGCAAACAAGAGGATAGTGCCACGCACCGACTAGTTGGTTTGCGCTCGTCGCTTGATATAAGAGCTTATTGGCTGTAGCGCTGGTATAGAGTGGCAGAGGATCCGAAGAAGTGGAATGAATAATTAGACCAATTGTGGTTTGGTTGTGAATAAAAGAGTAAAAAAAATGAGGCGGACAAAGCCCTTTCCTTGCACGATGCCATTCAAATATCTTTCGTACGTCCCCAGCAGCCATCTAGCGGCAAGAAATCGCATTCGATGAACGCGTTAATCTGCATGCGGCAGGAGAGGACCCCATACAGGCTAGGGATATTCTAAACAGGGACAGTCTGAACCGGTCCGGCGGCTGGGACAGTCGCCGCAGCCGCTGCAGCCCTGTACTAATGACCCCGTCCTTGACCAAGGCAGTGCCCTTTTGACCAAATAACGTTTCTCTCTCTCTGAAACGGGCCTGTCATACGGTTAGACTCACGCTTGTCTACGCAACCTGACATCATTCTCAACGCTGTCAGTCAGATTACGTTTCCGACAAATAGTGATGACCTACTTATAAGCACAGACTGCAGAACCCAAAAATTCAATTTATTTTTCCTCAAAGACTTATGTACAGGACATTACATGAGGGATGGGCTGACAAAAAGAAAGTGATTAGCATAATAACAAATGGTCTTCCATCCCTTTTGAAAAATGTGTATAGGTTCGAATGGGTCAGCCAATAGGATTATGACACATTTGGTTTGGCTTTATAGGATTAACGTTCGAAAGCAAGTCAGGCTATGAGGAACGCCGTAGTGGAGGGCTGCAGATAATTTCGACCACCACGTGCACTGACCTCGCACACCATTATAATTTTTTAGACAGTCTATCTACAGGCTTCTGTATATAAAGTATATGGACTCTCTATAGACAAACCCTATAGAACAGTCTATAGGCAATACAAATTCCATAGATGGTCTCTCGACAATCTGTAGGTTTATGGCCATACACTTTTAGCAGACTGTTGTCTAAAGACAGTCTATAAACTGCGAATAGACAGAAAGGAGTATCTATAGGAAGGAAATATAGTCTATAAGAAGTCTATAGTCGGTCCATAGAGCATTTTTGGTTTGGTTTATGGGGTTTAACGTCCCAAAGCGACTCAGGCTATGAGAGACGCCGCAGTGTAGGGCCCCGGAAATTTCGACCACCTGGGGTTCTTTAACCTTTACTGACATTGCGCAGTACACGGGCCTCTAGAATTTCGCCTCCATCGAAATTCGACCGCCGCGGCCGGGATCGAACCCGCGTCTTTCGGGCCAGCAGCCGAGCGCCATAATCACTCAGCCACCGCGGCGGCTAGAGCATTTTTGTATATTTGTAAGGGAGTACACGTGCCTCTAGCTTTTCACCCCCATCAAAATGCGACCGCCGCGGGCGAGATCGAACCCGCGTGTACTGTGCGACGTTAGTGCACGTTAAAGAACATAGGTAGGTGGTCTAAATTACCCGAAACCCACCCCTACGGCGCCCATTATAGCCTGAGTCGCTTTGGGACGTAAATCCTAATATTAGTAAAACTACTGTCAGCTGCTGCCAAGACAGGAGTTGCGATTGTTGAGCAATATAAAACGCAGTACACAGCTACATTCTACATTCAGACATGCGACAGTTCAGTACATAACATTTACGGTAAAAAGCACTACATAGCATCAACTGTTCAAAATTGCTTTACTTCAAACCATTTAGAAACGAAAGCCACAAATGTAGCGGAAATAATCAAAATCAAGATGCAATACATCACCAGATCACCGCCTTAGTAGGAATACGAATAATACTTCAAGCAATTTAAAAGTACAGTGTCCCAAGCAGGCGCAAACAGCGGAAAGTAAATTATAAGAGGGACTAAGACAAAATTACGTGTGATATGGGTCAAAAACATACCAGTTCAAACCGGTCACAAATACTTCGTGAGGGCGTTTTCAAAAGCCTTTAAATCCGAACACTGAACAACCTCTCTTGGTAATTTGTTCCATTCGTCAATAGTGCGAACCAGAAAACAGTATTTGAAAGAATATGTTCTAAAATCCAGCGGTGTGATATGTTTGTAATGTTTTGTTCTGCTGCCAGAAGAATTCAGTGGTTTGATGTATCGGTCCAGAATGACCTTGTAGTTACCTGTCAGCACACGAAAAAAGAATACCAGACTGCTAAACTACATTTTCTGCTTCACAGTTGTCAGCCCGGCCCTGTTTCTAAGTTCCGACACAGATTTGGTTCTAGAGTACGAGTTGAAGATAAATCTTAGAGCTTTGCTTTGTACTCGTTCACATTTTTAAATGTTTTATTGAGTGTACGGGTCCAAAAAATGACTAGCGTATAAGTCAGCACTGGAAACACAGCCATCTTGTAAGCTAGTAGTTTTACCTCTGCAGTTGCATCATGAAGTTTTCTTCGCAATAACCAGAGCTTCCGCATGGCCTTATTGCAAACGTTGTCAATGCGCGTTGTCCAGTTTAGGTCTTGTTTAAGATGAATTTCTAAGTATTTGATATCGGTTACTTGAGTTAATGCTGCACCATTGATACTGTGAGAGAAGATTAAGGGATTTGCTGATTAAGGGATTAAGATTTGCTGACCCACTCAAACCTATAAATATTCTTCAGTATGGACGGCAGATTTTAAGTCAACGGCATTTATAATAATAATAATTGGTTTTTTGGGGAAAGGAAAATGGCGCAGTATCTGTCTCATATATCGTTGGACACCTGAACCGCGCCGTAAGGGAAGGGATAAAGGAGGGAGTGAAATAAAGGAAGAGAGGTGCCGTAGTGGAGGGCTCCGGAATAATTTCGACCACCTGGGGATCTTTAACGTGCACTGACACCGCACAGCACACGGGCGCCTTAGCGTTTTTCCTCCATAAAAACGCAGCCGCCGCGGTCGGGTTCGAACGGCATTTATGACGGTCGCCTTTTCGGAAGGAAGGCCATTCCAGTCACTGCATGTTCTGAGGAAAGAAAACAGATGATATATTTCTGTGCGTGGTTTTTCGGGGTAGACGGCATAAAGTTGACTATTACGAGAAATTCGATGAGCGCGTGTGATAGGGGGATGCAAGGAAAGACAGGCGATTTTGCGACGACAGGCCAGTGTAGGAGATGGAGTGGAGATTTTAGTGCCGAAAGGCTAGCATAATAAGAATAGGCGGAGCAAATGAATCTGGTAGCGAGGTTCTGGACCGATTCGAGCATGGTAATAAGGTTAGTATAGTAGGGATCATACGTGGCAGATAAGAACTCAAGTTTTGAACGGATAAATGTTAGGTAAGCAAGAAGTTTTATCGAACTGGGGGCTAAGGAGAAAGGTTACGATGTAAATACCGATGAACTTGATTAGCAGAATTAGAGACGTGGTGAATATGATCCGACCAGGTTAAATCTTTACTTCAGTGAATACCAAGATACCTGTAGGAGTCAAATTACATAACAGGGGTATTGGTAATTGCACAGGCAGTATCCTGGTAGTCACGCCGGCTATGGAAAGAAATATAGAAATGACTGAACTTGTGCGCGTCTCGGCGAACTCGTTTTCCAAAACGTCCCAAGCCCGCTAACAAAGTGCAGCCCTCTACGTCGCCCACGCGCCGCGTCCGCATGCACGTGCTGCACAATGGCGCTTCAACTCTGCCTGTTGCCGCGGTGAAGAACTGCGCGCCACAGATGAAAACTGACGAAGCTGCACATAGTGTGGAGCCCTTGCTAAAAGCCCACGGACAGGTTTGGGGCTCCACATTCCGACAGAAAATTCCAAACTCGGAAGGGGAGAGTTCCTGCACTTCCGAGAAATTTCGAAGCGCTGGCGACGTAAAACGAGCCACACTGCATGGCCCAGAGAAAACCAGCAGGACTGTGTATTCTTGACGTATGCTGTGCAGAAAATAGGAAGCTTTATGTAAGTACTTCAACGGTCCATCGTATAATCGTCCTAGGTATTAAGCTTGCTACTTGTAGCAGGGCAGGCCATGCAAGCAGTCATTGAGACACCATATAGGAAGTGTGCGTCTACCGGCAGCCTGTAGCGATCATTATTTGTTCCTTTTCCTTCTTTCTCCATTGAGAACGATTAAAACCTGTTGTCGCTGCGTGCCGCGCATATTTGATCAAGCTGTCGCGCTCGCACACGTGCCCGAACTGCGCACCGGACGCGGCACACATCGACGAAGTTTTGCGGGCGGACGCAAACAGAAAGCTGCAGCCGCTCATGACAGCAGAGCGAGAAAAATCACGAGTGCCGTCACACGGGAAGGCTGGGCTGTCTGGCCATCCCCTCAGGCAATCGGCGGCCAGCCGCGAATGGTCGAGAAAGGCGGCAGTCGAGGGAGACGTGAATGCGTACGTGGACGCCACCCGAGGCGCTGTCTTGCGCCACAGCCGAGGCGGCAATCTGCGCGGGCTCCTGGAGAAGCTCCAACGCGTTTCGCTGGCGGCGGCCGATTAGAAAGGCGCAACCGAACACCTCCTCCTGACCCGACCGCGTCAGCCGGCGCGTCTGCCACTGAGCTCGCTGCGCGGACGGCGCGAGCAGCCACCCTGCGCACCGGCTGAAGACGCAGCGGCCCGTGTGTCCGAGGCGCCTGTCCAGCACCCGTACCAACACGTCGTTCATCCTCGACGCTTTGAGCGTTGTGGCGCCGTCTCGTGTCTCCAGGTTGGATATCTTTGCGTCTGCGCACGCTGACGCCGCGTCCGAACTCACGCGGACACTTACAATTACTGGATGCGCAAGAATGCTGAAAGCATGCAGTAGTCTTAGGAGCTGAAGTTTCACAACCACCTTTTTAAGTTGACCAATCTAAGTGGCTACATTTTGACTCGTGTACTCGGAACTGTGTGGCGCTGGAAGTTGGCTTTATTTTCTCTCATGTGCGGACTTTCCGGAGGGGAACACGTTGTGGTTGCGATAAAAATCTCAAGAAAACGCGCGTGCGCACGCCCCCCCCCCCCCCCCCCGCACACACACACACGCGCGCACGCACGCACGCACGCGTGGGCGCGCATGTGTGTGTGCAAGCTGAAGGACTTTTGACTTGAATGCCAACGTCTGACTTGCTGTCCCTGCTGCGCTGGAATCGTCACATAACACGCAGGAAGTTGCAGATGCACTGCGCCCCAACTCTAACACACATTCCCCATGGTATGCTTTCCATTTGTCCGTTGTGAACAAAAACGTTTGTGAACAAAAATGTTTACACCCTGCACGATTACTGCATGAAAGCAGGCTGGCTGATTAATTTATTTTACCGCAATTTCTATTGAGTCCTTCTACCAGAGTATGATTACACAGTAGCCTTGAGAAAAGTGTACCTCAGCAAGCGTGGTGCGGATTCACAGGGGTAAAGGGGCTATGGAAGAAGAATGCAGAGGTCGGTTGGAGGAAAATGCCAATCGTCTGCTACAAACACTGCTGGAAAGGAATGAAAGAAGAGGGAGAGTGAAGATAGGAGGCAATGATGGCAGAGTGCCACTATCAGTAAACATGGCGTCAAAAGGGTAGACGTGCAGGCTAGTTGGTGGTTCATATTTGTTTTAAACGCAGAAGGGACACAGAAGACGCACAGCGCTGTATGTCCTTTTTGCGTCCGCGTCTTTTGCGCTGTTTAAAACAAGTATGGCGTCAAAGGCGGAAAACACACGTGTCCTTGCCATTACTATTCACATGCTTCAAGGAAAGAGACACAACTTTGCTTGCATGACAACCCTCTAAGGGTCGCCAAGTAATTAAAAGTGCAGGACGTGATGCACCTACAGTTACCGAGATCCAAATTGCAGCTGGTGAGCCAATCGTCCTAGCAGGGGATAGATGGCGAACTAAAGTGTAATTCGACAGTGTGTTCGTTCAGCGTTGACGAGTATTTCATTGCAGTTGAGGCAATGCGGTGAAATTTGCTCTTTTATGATGTACCGCAGGTGTGGGGTGAGAGTAGTATTAAGTTGAGCCTGCTTGAGGATCCTTGTCTACAGTAAGGAGAGTGTGCGATCTGGTGCAGTATAGCAGCAGCTGCTGGTCTTGAGTGCGCCGTACACTGTAAAAAAAAATCCGTCAAAATGACGGGAAATACCTTGGCAGCTCTATTTCCAAGCATTTGACCGTTAAAATGATGGCACCCCGTCATTTTAAAATGACGGTGCTTTTTCATCATTTTGATGTTTTTCTTGTCAATCTGAAATACAACTGAACCGTCAATTTGATTACATTTTACCATCAAAATGACGGCAGAACATCATTTCTAAATGACAGTTTTTCCGTCATTTTGACGTCTTTCTTGTCAATCTGAAATACAACTGAACCGTCAATTTGATGACATTTGACCATCAAAGTGACAGGAGAACATCATTTCTAAATGACAGTTTTTCCATCATTTTGATGTTTTTCTTGTCAATGTGAAATACAGTCAAACTGTCAATTTGATAGCATTTGACCGTAGCAGTTACAGCAAGATGTCATTTCTAAATGACAATGTTTTTTCCTGACTTCGATGTCATTTTTATCGATTTGAAAATATAGCCAAACTGTAATTATACCACTGATTGTCTGCGATGGCAAGCTGTCAATTTTAAAACTGTTTTTATGACTTCAAGACTTTTTGCAAATTTGAAATTATCTATAACTGTCAGTACAGCATTTGGCCATCAAGGTAATAGCAGGCTGTAATTTCGAAATGACTATGCTTTTAACCATTCCAAAATTTGGCTTGTCAACATGAAATGCAACTGTGTTGTCAGTATGATGGCCCAACACGACAAGTCTCAACATAATTCTGTGTCAATATATAGTGTGGTGAACATGACCACATGAAAGTCACTTGCAGTGGGCAGTACCTCATAAACCATGCAACAAAAACAAATTTACATTTCTACTTGCACGTTTATTCATAAATTAAAGTGCATTCAGCAGGCTCAGCAACTTTGGTGCGATTCCGCAGGCCCTGCCTTTGCCGCGCCCTTTCGTTGGGTTGCTCTGCCCAAGGTACCTGGAAACAAAACGAGGATAGAATAAATCCATGCTCCATAAACTGTGCCAATCACATACTCTGCCTACACGCGTGAAATGCCATGAATGTGTGAACTGCACTACCTTCTGCAACACACAGTATTACGAAATTGAAAGACGAGATTAAAATCAGGTAGCAACAAATGTGAGCACACTAGTAGTGCGCTTAAATAGCTACATATACATGCACTAACAATAGATGATGTACCTAAATGTAACCATTATTATAACTCGTAAAAACAGCCCACAATTGCACATACACACCGTATAGTATTTCTAGTAACAATAGGTGCTCATCATGTACAGGAACCATACACAGAGCCTAGAAACCATAACTATGCAAGAGCATTTTGCTGCATTTCAGTGTTTTCAGCTATCAGCCGCAAACATAGGTCAGTATTGATGTAACACCCTGATGTCCAGGTATAGGCTGCAATTGCACATGTGGCAACCATGCATACATTTAAAAACCTCATTATCATGCCTCATCATCTTACCATTTGCACAATGCTCATTCTAATTTCTGTGCCCTTGGCCACAAATAAGCGGAATTTCTCACCTGAAATCTTCTGAGCAATCAACAAACCTGTCACGATGATGAATGTCTTAATTTTTTTTCTTTTACACTGCAACTGTTGACACAAAGGGCGGCCAACTTCTCAGGTGCCAACATAGCAGACTTCACGATGGCTCTTTCACCTGTCCATTTCAAGTACTGAGCAATTCTGGACAAATATGGGATCACAGCATAATTTTTTTTGAAAGGGGCTAATAACCCTGCCAGCCCCTAAAAGATCACCAGGTGAAAGGGGAAAGTGCCATGTAATGGTTGTGACAGTACCTGTGAAGCTGTCCTGCCTATGTGTCACGTCTCCCGTTTCAATGCAAAATGAAATCTGACATTCATCATTGCAAAAGGTTTGTTGAGTGCCCAGAAGGTGAGGTAGAGAGCTCTACTTTCTCGGGGCTGATTGTACACAGGCTACAGCGAGCACTGCATCAATGGTAACAAGGGAACCTGAGGCCTGTAAAAGTGCAGAGAGGCATCCGGCAACTTGCCACATGTGTGGACGCAACCCATAGTCAGACACACTGTAATGTTGCACTAGGACATTAGCCAGTGGACACGATACATAGTAGAGCGACTTAAAATAACTGCATTTACACTTAATCCTCGCTCCTATTTTTCCTGACGTCGGTACTTATAAAAGTGCTGCACACATTACATTTAGCAATAATTGACAGTCGCCCGTCCTATCTGGTTCTTCGTTCTAGCCCCTTTCTTGCAGTAGCCAACCAAAAAAATAAGCAAAACACTGAAAAGTGTTATCTAGATGCACTCACAGGACACGTGACCAAGTTTAGGCAATGCAAACTGCCAGGCTGGTGCATTCATCACATGACAATGATCAAATCCGCAATTCTGCAGGTGTCAGAATACCAGAAGTGGGTGCAATTTAAAATTAAAAGTCCGGCCTTCATCTCGCAATTGCCAGAGCTAGCCAATGTGCAAGGCTTGTTAGCATGTACTGCTGGCAAGGAGCACTATGTCAATAATCTTACCATTCTACTTTCTAAAGACGCCTGTGACTGGCAAATCACCATACAGGTGTGCCAAAAAAGCAACACGGTGCTGTGCCAGAGAACGAAGAAATGCACGAGAGGAATGTATGTGACGACATCAGAATTTCAGGGGAACAGGGCAGAACTGATCATTTGCAGGCACTGGCTAAGGAGGGCGAGTGCCTTTCCTCAGAAAAAAGAAGCCTGCTGCTCACACTATTGCCTCGGATTCCGATTGCTTATCAAACGCATCATCCACATTCACTCATTTACCTCTGCAAAAGCTCCATGGTGAGGGGGCAGTCGGGAGGGTACGCAACGTTGAACACAAAGAAGGCACCAAGGAGGAGGCCCATGGCCTTCTCAAGACTTCTTGTAGAATCCACTGCAACGATGATCTTCTTTATGTCCCCCATGCTTGATCCTGCAAGGAAAAAAAATTAGTCACACGCAAACGCTACCCACTAAAGGGGTGATCAAATAATTCGAGTAACTCTATGGCCTTCGATGTGTCCACTGAGAGAAGCCGAATTCAAATGTACTCGTAAAAAGCCATACTGGGTCTTGTTGCTAGGCCTTATGGTACCCTGGCAGTAGACAGACACATGCAACATGCCCTCCCTTATCAGTGCTTTACACGCCACTAATTATATCTGTTGAAGATGCTTGCTTCATGTAAACATACTACATAGAACTTGTTTATGGAAAAAGCTTTACAAATATTGCACGACAAAAAAGAATTAACTTTGTCAACAGAATACTTCGTTTTTTTTTTTAAATAATGGGGAATAGTGATGAGGTAACGAAACTTGGGTAAGCACCGAGGCAACCTTTCAAAGGCCCTCCATTTTGTACCTAGCCTGCCATGACATTGATGAGAAAAGCCAAGCTCAGCTTCGTTCATGCTTTCTAGCAGAACGTCATGCTTTTGGCAAGTCAAAAGGCCGCACATTAGTCTCGACGAACTCTGGCATATCACCTTATAGTGCGGAGATTGCCCCACCCTCCCCACTTATCAACAGTACTGCTACTGAGTTCCAAATTTTTTGTACACTCTAATAAGAATGGAAAACTACTGGCCAAACTTGCACTTTGTTATCATGTTTAATTATTAAACAAACTGTACATACATAAGATGAAGCAGCAATTAAGCCTTTCATCCAGGGCTAGCCTCATTCCTAAGTTTTGAATATGTCCTACTAAGTAGAGTGAAGTTACACAAAATCAGGTTACATCGTAGAATAATAAAATACACTGTACAAGCCATGTTTTGAGCCAAAGTTCTATAAATGACAAATACATACCAATCACAGCAAGGTGCGGAGTTGTTGGCAGTCCTTCCAGCCCCCCTTCAGCTGCATGCTGGGAATTCACAAGCCACATGTTATTAGACTCCAGAGAAAACATCAGTGATCAGATACATGCATCTCAATAATAAATCATAACCATACTTCCAACGATCCTGCTGTCATCAAGGCACTTTCTACACCTCGGGTACAGTATCATTTCAGCAGAAATGGATGAAAATGCGGTATAAAATTACAAGACTACAAATTTACTTGATTCAATAATTCCCAGCTAATGATACGCCAGTCGAAAGAAATTTTTGGCCCTTGTTTGAGGCTTATAGGCAATAAGCTATAAAAATGAATAGAATTTATTTGGAAATAACTATTGCTGAAATAATTAGGCCCATATCTTAATGCTATACAAGAATGAAGCTGCACACTATCAGTACACGAACTAAACACTGAGCTGCCCCATCGCCACCGGACACCGACGTATGGGGCTCGGTGTGCCAGGAAGCGAGGAACAACAAAAAAGAGAGAGCGTAAGAAATAAAACAGAAAAAAGCTGATCAGTGCACGAAAAGTAGTCTGCTTTTTATTGACGAATACTTTTACGAACCTACGGCAGTAGTGCCGACACCATGAATTCAAGGGAGCTGCAGATGGCCAGCATGGTAGTCATAGCACATGTCTTGGCCTGAATTACAACTGAAAATGTAAAAAATGGTTTTTACGACTATTTTTACTGCCCATTAAGCCCATTCATAAGGTGTTCTGCATTTAAACAGAGGCGCATGGCGCGCTAGAGCTCGACCAACTCGATTTCGATCCTTGGCCCGCGTAGCAGTAATCGTAACCGAAAGTCAGGCTCGATCGCGATTGTATGTGCCCGCATGATAGAGATACTATAAACGACTTTCTTCGACTTTCTTCAATTAACGTGTGCCAATGCTCTTCGTACGCTTCAGTGTTCCTCACAGGAAGTTTTTTTTTTACACGTGGGCGCACGCAGCCCCTGAAAATCGCTGCACGTGGCTGAACCATGAGGCCGCGATTCACGCTTTACGTAGAAGCACGTCTCTGAACGGCAATCTCGGGCCCACGGCCATCGGTGCGTGTATACATTACGCGTGAGAACTAGCGTGCTCCTCGTAGCTATGTGCCTCACAGAACGCGTACTGCACGAACGAAGCATATAAGCAGAACACTTACCTCTACCCGCTGCAGTTGATTTTCGGCTGCAGCCCATACGTTCCTTGATTGCGTCTTCGCGGCCTTCCAACGCGTCGCACACAAAAAGGCAAAATGGCGCAAAAAGCAAGACGCACACCCGGGCAGAAGCAGCGCGCACAAAGAAAAGCGAGAGGGAACCACGACAACCGGACTCCTTCCTTGACAGCGGGGGCCGGAAGCGCGCGTTGAGCGACGTCTCACATGACGTACCCCTATGCGCCAGCCAATGGAGTTTCTCGTTTTGTGTTGCGCTCTCCGTCTCTTTCTCCTCGCCCGCTCGTTCACGGCGAAGTCTCCGTCTTTCCCGTTTGACGCCGGCGGCTCGTCAAAATAGATAAAAAAGTGGCCGTCAAAATGACGGTTTGTTTTTACAGTGTAGAGTGGCTTTATGAGTAACCTGTTTGAAACACCCTCGTGGATTTGGTTCACTAGCTGAACCCTGTCCTGGCATGTTTCGGTGGTTCCCATGTGACTCTGGGTCCAGATGAGGTATACACATGTGCTTCTGGCGCAAGCTGTGGAAGATTTCGTGCATTTATTCGGTCAGTTGCCTATCTCTGAGATTTTTCAGGGCTTTCATGGTGGCTGCGTATATTTGTAGGGGTGATTGTTGGCGCAGGTCCATCGTTCGTTCGAGGACGTCTTTTATGACTGCTATCGCTAGTATGTCTGCGGAGGGAGAGTCAGAGAAAGGCCCTGCAGTTATTTTAAGCGGCTGTTCTTTTTCGGGTATCCCAGATCTCGAAGGGTTGGTTTCGCAGGATGTAAAAAATGCGGGCTGCTTACGCTACAAAAACCCGCACGCAAGCGCATAGTGGCGGACTCCTCAAGCATACGCGCAAAGCCTGCACATCAGTTTGTTTGGCTTGTTAGCCTCGTAATGGGTGGCCAGGTTATATTCTGTTCGACAAGGCGGAATCGTAGAACGTCAAGCGGATACTGCTTATTAGTTCATATTTTTACAGTTGAAACTATATCTATTGTTTTCTCTTATGAAGAGAGGTTTATTCCGAACGATGGAACTGCTCTTTTGAGATCGCTCACAGAAGTTCAATGGCGACCCTTACCTGGGTTGCACTCCAGTGCCAGATTTTCTCAATTTCACTATCCCCCCCCCCCCCTTTCTTTTCTTTTGGTTTCAAACCAAATGTGGCGCTTGAGGAAGAAGAAAGATGAGTTTTTTTTGATAACATGAGACATGCAGGTTTATTCTGACGCAAGACTTGAGACCGAAAAGCACCGGTGCTATGAGGCAGAGGGGGGCGGTTATTATTGTACTAGCAGACTAAAGATTACAGGCGCGCACTGCAGGAGAACGAACTGATTGTCTAACTTCATCTTTTCTCGAAAATTTTACAAAAGCCACTGCCGCCAAAAAGCGAGAAAATTGAATAAACCTTAAAACTGCGACTGTCTTTCTTTTTCTTTGCTACAATTCGATTTGTACTCTGCCTTGTATTTGCGGGCAGTTTCATAAGGCAGAATTCCTACATCTTACGGTATTTTCCAGCATTTAGTTCGCGATTCTTTTCCAAATTTTTGTCATTCCAACCTACAGTGCGTGCAATTAAGTGTTGTAAGCATTTCTTATTTTGTGCTATCAACGTACAGATCGTAAGGCGATCGCGTATTTTTACGGGCTGCGCCTGATTTCAAGCGCTAAGCGAGCTTCTCGTTGCATCAGATTGTTACAATCTTGCGAATGTAGCAACAGACCAACCGGCTTAGCCGGGTGGGTCAGCGAACCACAGCCTTTAGTTTCCGCCGCAACTACAGCTGCATGCAGGCTTCAGCAGATCAGAATCTACCGCCTGTGTGCCTCTTGCGGACAGCACATTTTTGGTATGAATTCTGAAGATGATTACGTTGCAAAAAGCAAGCCCACAGAATAGTTCAAACTCCCGCGATCCCGATGCAAGTGGGCGCTACACACTTTTTGCGAGTGTGCAATGCAAGTGCACAATGTGATGTGTGGTGTACACTTTGCATTATTTAGTCCTTTTGCAGGTGCATAGTGAGTCGGCTCAACTATTGAGCGAAATTTCTGTGAGGTAATAAATGACGAGAAAGAAAGGTATACGACTGTCGCGGTAGTTAGCAGGGTAACAAAAACAAATTTATTTCAACCATGCATATTGGGCCGTAACAATACACATGCGTGGATTTATCAATGCAGTTTCATCGCACCGACGTAGTGTACAGGCGAATGCGACTTAGAGTGGTGCAAGTTATAGATCGAACAAGACGGTAGTCAGTCTAATACTGTGCTATACTGGTGTTAAGTAGTGTTATTTGAAAGTACTATGAGTAAAAAGCCGCATGGCTTATGGCTACTAATCATTACCCAATGTGGGCAACCTCATGCGGTTTCGACCGCACGAAGTCGACCTCAACATTACGGAGCGAGTAAGTGAGGTTGAGATGAGGACGGCGACAGCTCGAAATTTTGTGAGTGAGGTCAGTAGATCGGACCTCAACACCACACGTGAGTTCGAGGTTGAGGGAGGTCGTCATTCCATAAGGTCGGATTTAAAGGCTGAGGTTTTTCGCAGCTGCCGCGCCTTGATGTGATGCTCGCCCCTTCAGGAGCAGAGTTCGAGCGCACCGCCGTAGTGCGCAGTGACAGCTGCATGATTGGTGTTCGGTTACACCGCTTCGCAATACCACACACCGCGACCGTCTCTTAGGTTTCGGCGGCTCCACGGTAATCTCCTTACAGACCGAGGCTACTACCAGACACTCCCCGCTGGCCTTCTTGGAAAGAGTGCAGCTACTTAATTATTTATTTGTTCCTCAAAGGTCCACAAGGGGCATTACATGAGGGGTGGGCTGAAAAGGCAATTAACATGAATACAGATGATCTTCGATGGCGGTTTTGAATTTGCTGAAGTCGATGATGGTTGCCACTTCGGATTTAAGGTCATTCCAGTCTCGGGCTGTTTTCAGGAAAAAAGACTGGTGATATGTTTCGGTGCGAGCTTTCACTGGGTAGACGGCGTTAGAATGACAGTTACGAGGAATACGATGAGCGCGTGTGATAATAATAAGTTCGTGATTAAAGGTATAGTAAAATTTACGATATAAGGAAAGACGGGCGATCTTGCGGCGACAGGCCAATGTGGGCAGATTAAGTTGAAACTTTATTGCGGAAAGGCTAGTGTGATAATAAAGGCCGCCACCGTCTGGAAGACATTAGACAGTTTTAGCAGAGCGTATTTGTGTCTCCGCTCCGCGCGCAACCTCTTTCTTCTAGGTTTGCGGCTAGAGACGCCTGTGCGTTCTGCAGGGGTTGCGGCACATGGGACATCCGTTGAACCGGCCGCCATGTTGAACTAGCAAGCAAGCAAGCGCGAGACCAGAAGGATTTGCGTGAGCCACGCTCGTCGCACCGCTCCGCGCTCCGCTAGTACTGCGTACGAGCGGAGCGGAAGTGCCGGTCCGCTCGCGCGCTCCCGTCTGAGCGCTTGGCGCATGCGCAGTAGCGCTCCCGCTTGCCGGCTGAGCGGAGCGGAAGCGCAAATACGCTCTGCTAAAACTGTCTATTGAAGTAACAAGCGTTAGTGGAGCGATCGACGCCTAGCGCCATCTAGCAGAGAAATTACGATGCACGTCTACCCGATAAAGGATAGGAGGTCGCAACCAATTTTTATGGCCGCCATCTTGGATTCGAGAAACTAGAACTATGCCGCCATTCGTCTTCTGACGACATACTCACATAGTTCCACCTCTATCCACCACATTGGACCATGACGTCATCACTGGCACGCGACAGGTGGTTGTTTCTACAATGATACTGTAGATGGCGCTACAAGTCTCAATGCGAGGTGTGCTGTTTTCTAGTTGCTGCCGCGGATGGCGTTGTGATCTCAGGGTGGTAGCAGACCCCATGAAATCTCGAAACGTGATGAGTAAGAGCTAACGCTCTTAAAATTAGAACAAATGAATCTGGCAGCGCGATTTTGGACAGATTAGAGCGTGTCAATGAGGTTAGTAAAATTAGGATCATAGGCAGCGCGTGCACTTATTTTCTTTTGTTTTTAGACCATAATTTTTGTTTGTTAGTTCGTCATCATTTTTTTCCTGTCTTTTTCTCGAATTGCTTGAGTTAGGCTGTCGAGCTGACTCAGAAGTTCGACCACACCCCTACACCATCAGCTAAATTTTCTTTGCTTGTTTTGCAGAGGCTCAGGAAGACAAAAGGTGGGAATGCCTTGGCCTGCAGTGTCCTGGCTGAAAAACACAATCATCATCATTCTTCAAAATTAACTGCATGTATTCCTATTTTCCCACCACAATAATACCCTCGGACGCTGCAGTAATGTATAATAGATAAATGAATAAAATTTACGGGGCAATATACCTTCTATGCAACAATTCTGCGAACGCAGTTAAATTTGCCCTAATTGATTACTCTGATACTTTTCCTCTGATGAACGTTTTTATTCTAAGCCGAGGAGCCACACACGCGACACAATTTTTCTGGAGCGTGGGGGTGGCGGTTGGTTGGTCCCCGTAGCTATCCTTGTTACTTTGCCGCTGAGACGGACTATAGAAGTCTGGGATTCTATTTCTTGTTTTTATCTGGGACGATGATTCCTGATCCATCATGTATTGATTTAAAGTTAGTAGTTGAGGGTTCGTAATTACTACCATTTTGACACGACAAAAATAATTGCAAGGGAAAAATGCACTGCCAATCAAATATTCTGATGCCATGAAAGCGGCTCGCCATTCAGCTCACTGGTTCTAGCTGGACTATCACTTTTGTGAAAATATTTCCATGTTTCAGATGTCAAGCTACGCTTCGCTTTACGCAGAGTTGAGCGCGATGCGGCAACATTGTGGCAAACTACCAGCGCTATAGATATCTCTTTTTATATGATTATACACATGAGTTTCAAATATTTGAAAACCAGCGGGCAGATGATACCCTATGCCTGAATGGGATAAATAGTTGTTTCCTAGCGGGAACGTTTTTATTTATCATCGTTTTTATTTTCTCACCTCACAACTTGGCAGTTTTTCTGTTCAGCCAGCCAGCGAGTACCGAGAGCGTATTCATGTACACTCTCGCGAAGCGCGCGGCGAGGACCAAACATGCCCAGCATTGTTGGACAAAAATTTTGAATATTGGAATATTGTAAAGTGTTGTTATTGAAATATTGAGATTAATGGTCCATTCTTGCGAAGCGCAGCAAATCCTTCCTATTAAAATTTGTCCCTCGCTCGCATCGAGAAGTCAAGACTGCCAGAAAACCAATAGGGAACGTTATTTACGATAGCAAAAAACGTTAATAGCAAAAAAATGCAAGCCTGCTGACGGGAGATTTACAGATATATTGATTGTTATAGTGAAATCTTACACTGTATCGAAAAATTCCATTCATAAACTCTTTACCGTTGAAAAATTCTGAGGGCACTTAAGTCTGCTTACGTGGAGGAATTCGAACTGAGCATGGAACTTTCTAGAATGCGGGTTTCTTCCGCTACGCCAGTACGCTACCTATTTACTCTCTTTTAATTTTAATTTTTGTTATTTTCATTCATTTATGAATATTTTGTTTTTATTTTCATGCATATTTATTTTTTCTTGTTTTTATTATGTTTTATTTTACTTTTTACGTCAAGGTGCTTTGTCGACGTCCGTAGCTATTGTGTCATCGAAGTGTAACTAATTAACAAATTACAATTCATCAACAAAATGTTTCCCACAGCAAGATCTCATCACGCATCATGTAACGCAATCAAAATTTTGCACGTATATCTTTATAGAACGACACAATCGTGCGGAAAAGCTATGTCGATGTCCGTGGCTATTGTGACGTCGAAGTGTAACTTTCGCGTTTAATTAATTAACTAATAATAAAACATCGACCAAATTTTTCCCACAGCGAGATCTCATCACACACTATCTAACACAGCCAAACTATTGCACATTTATCTTCACAGAACGACGTAATCGTGCGGAGAATGTTTTGCTGACACGAAACTCGGGACATAGCCATCTAATGCTTTCGCATTAAAAATGCTTTTGTCCAGAATGATTGGGTTTGAACCCCTTCGCCGGACGCTCGAGGTCCACTGGCACATATTTTCTCTCACCGTACCGCCGGAACACCTCACTGGTATCCGGTTCGCCACCGGCTCCCCTATAGCTAGGCACCACAGCGCGGTTTAAGTACAAAGGTGCTTCAAAGCAAGGCACTTTGGTCGAATGTTAGAGGGAAAAAAAAAATAACAGCTGCATGTCCAAAATGAAGCCGCTCACTTATACTTATAAATAAATGCAACGCGCCCCGGTTGCTCGGTGCTTATTAAGAATTATTCAAGACAGCTTGCATGCGGATGGCTGAATTAATGTTTGCAAGGTAGATTTCCATCTCGCTAAGCCATGTGGAGCTACGAAATCTAAATTTACTGATCTTATATGTGTTTGTGCGTATTGAATTGACCGATACATCGATTACTAATTAATTCGATTACTAAAAACATTGGGGACGTTTCAGTTCCGCCGTTAAGGGTATGACGCGATAGCATTAATGGGTCCCGACGGCGGCTCCTCTCGCTCACGCAGACGCGGACACTGCTTCCCTATTACGTGAAAGACCAAGCTGTGCTAACGCGTGCTTGCGTGGCCTATGGGTCGCGTGCCTGACTCGCAACCTAAGGGTTAGGGGCGTGATTCCTGAGTATATAATTAATGATTTTGAAACGATTTTTTTTTTGGGGGGGGGGAAGAGAAATGGCACAGTATCTGCCTCACATCTCGGCGGACACCTGAGCCGCGCCGTAAGAGAAGGGATAAAATTACCCTAACGTTATTTTCAGCGCTCGGCTGCTGAACCGAAAGACGCGGGTTCGATCCCGCCCGCGGCAGTCCAATACCGATGGAGGCGAAATTCTAGAGGCCCTTGCACTGTGCGATGTCAGTGCAAGTTAGAGAACCCCAGATGGTAGAAATTTCCGGAGCCCTTCACTACGGCGTCCCTCATAGCCTGAGTCGCTTTGGGGCGTTAAACCCCATAAACCATAAACCTTACATGTCCTAATGATATTTTAGTGATGTTGAGACCTTCTAATCAATAGTTTTCTAATGTTTTAAACAATTTCCAAATCCGCCGCTCCACGTGTTGAACGTAACCAACATTTCGACCAATCCGGGTTTTTCGCCCACAACTACAACACTGCCGGATTCTCTGCTGAACGGTACACTAAAATCTCTCGCTTTAAAAGCGTATCCCTTTAAAAGCGTGTCCTCCGTCAATTTCCAGTGTATACGGTAGAGGGTCCGGGTATACTGATTGTCGATTCGCTTGTGGATGGGAGCGGCGAGCGTCCTGTACGAGAGGTACACGCCAAGAAGGTTGCCAAATATTAAATCAGATGTGCTTGCAAGTAGTTACACTGAAGCAAACGTAATTACTGAAGTACTCAGCGATGTGCCAGTGGTCGCCGCGAACGGCAAACCCCGGTCCGCGAGTTCTTATATTTATTTATTTACAAATACTGCGGTCTCAGCGAGACCAAGCAGGTGGGCATGTCGTACAACATTTTCTCCCGATTAACATCAATTATAAATAAGCTCTTGCGTTTAACATGTGAAAGAGAACAAAACATGGGAAGAGAACAAAAGTCAACAAGCACACATTTGAGTTATGTAGAATGATTTTTACGTAATCTCACAGAAATGAACTTGCATACGCTACCCGTCAGAATAATGATAACCTGATAAAATTACGGAAAAAAACGTCACAGAATGTCACGACACAAAATACAGCAGCAGCGCCTGGTCAAAATTATCAGCGGAACAAATTTCAGAGGGGAGACCATTGCATATGACAGTTGGCCAGCTGCGCATGACTGGCCGAAGTTCACACGGAGCCCCCGCGGGAAACGCACGTTCTTCCAGTGCAAATCATAAGCTCTCCGAGCTGTCATGCCAGAATAGCAGCTTTTCCAGCTGTGTGCATGTTGAATGGCATACTATACACCACTCTTAGTGCGAACACGCGAGCGCATGGCCGTGCACGGCCGCGCAAGAAAAGTGGTGTGGAAGATGACGCGAAGCACCCAGGTCCATCTTCTCCTGCGTCACTTCGCCGCGATGAGTGGCTGTGTAGCACACAGTGGCCCTCTAAAGAGTGCGGCCATGCGCTCGCGTGTTCGCACTACATTACATACTGAGTTTGTACACGGCTAAAGTGACAATATTGTTATAACTAGCCATTATAGCGGTACCGTCATTATTTTGGGTTACCTTTTCTCAGGATTCTCAACGGATGAATTTTTAATTGCGGTTTTAAGTGAATAACTCATTTGGTCACTTATAGATTTTTTTTTTTTGCGTCGGGCACCCGACCTCAACATCACAATATGAGTTGAGGTCACCAGATACCTCACAATATGAGGTTGAGTGAGTCGCTAGTGGTCTGTGGAAAAATTAGGTGAGGGCGCCTGAGGAGACCTCAACTTCAAATGATGAAGTTGAGCTTTATTCAGGTCACAAAATTCTATTTTAGCTTGAGATGAGATCGCGGGCTTTGAGATTAAATGCCCACATCTGGCATCCACAGCCAGTGCAGTTGTTTCCATTGCGTTGCAGCAGTGTCATTGAACACCGCTGCGATGAAAGCTGCCACCGCATCCCCTGTCGCGCAAAAACCGCCAAAGGCTCAGCTGCCATGCTGCAGCGTGAGGGGCTGAAAACAAAATAGATATAGCAGAAAAAAAGACATTTATGCAGCCCCTCGCTCTGCTGCATGGCATATCAGCCTCTGAGGGTTTGTGCGCGACAAGGGGGGGGGGGGGGGATGCTATGGCGGTTTTAATCACAGTGCGTGTGTGTGTGCGTGCGCGCGTGCGTGTGTGTGCGTGTGTGCGTGTGTGCGTGTGTGTGCGTATACTATATATACAACCGTGCCCCATTAATACGGGACCCCGATTATGCAAAAATGAAAAAAATGTTTTTCTTTTTTTTAAGAAAGCAAAAGGGCGCAGCAACCGTCTTACTTCTCAAAGGACAGCTCAACCGCGACGTGAGGGAATGGATGAAAGTGGGAGGGAATGAAGGAAGAGAGAAGGAAGTGCCACAGTGCAGGGCTCTCGAATATTTTCGACCACCTGGGGATCTTTAACGTGCACTGTCATCGCACAGCACACGGGTGCCTTTTTACGTTCCGCCTCCATCGAAACATGGCTGCCGTGGCCGTGATTGAACTCGAGTCCTCCGGCTCAGTCGCCCTAACCACTGAGAAGTGTACGACTCGAATTATGGTCAATTTTTCTGGGAACAAAACATTTTTAATGTATTTATGGCTCGTTAATATGGAAATTCACCATCCGGGCAATGGACAGGGGAAAATGCATAGAGCCCAATGCGGCCTATATATTTTGACTCGTTTATATAGCCGGTGATGAGAACAAAATCTCCACTGACCCAACCAGACGTTTCATTTCCTGTGTTTTGAGTGCAGGACACACACCACAGAAATGCAGTGCAAAAGGATAAATGGCTGAGCGATGGCCCTTTTATTTTGTGATTTCACGCTTTACAGAGCAAAGTTACTCGGTCGACGCGACTCACCATTTGCCGCATTGCATGAATGGCTGTGAAGAAAACTCTCTTTGGAATTTGTGCTATGCTGAAAGTCGCATTCAGCAGCTGTCACCCGACTGAGTGCAAATATCTGCTAGCGGTTAGCGAGATGAGAACAGCCGTACAACTCAAAGAGAACAGCACGCACTTTTGAAAAGCGAGACACGAGGACGGGCGCTGTCGTCGTGTGTATCTCTTTTCTTCCCTGTCAAAAGCGCGCGCCGTTCTTTTTGAAATGGGATACCAACTCGCCCAAGCATTAGTTTTAAGGAGGTACAGGGCGAGTCAAAAGTTCCCAGGCCACAGGGTCTGCTTTTCAGCAGTATATTATAGTACTGCTAAGGTTGTCAGAGCTGAGAATGATACTTCTACTGCGTATAAAGGGGCTTTGCGCTTTGGGGTTGCGTAAATGTCCCACTATAGACGCCTCAAAATCAGTCTGTGGCCCG
Organism: Amblyomma americanum; assembly: GCA_030143305.2. Taxonomy (NCBI): domain Eukaryota; kingdom Metazoa; phylum Arthropoda; class Arachnida; order Ixodida; family Ixodidae; genus Amblyomma; species Amblyomma americanum. The sequence goes on from JARKHS020003993.1 coordinate 21,949, forward strand.
AGAACTTTTAACACATCCTGTACATCATCATGGCATGCATAAGACGCCATCACGCGTCTCATGAACGGCTAGGCGCTTCAAATTACCGCGCATTATTTTAAAGGTAATGGCGACCAGCATAATGCACTTGGAGCTCCGAAGACTTGGCTTATTTTCGAGTTCACTGACCGTTATGCTTGCTGGCTGAGTTTTATCACAAAGTACTTTTCATCTTAATGTTCTCGCTTTCCTCTACGAGTTGGTAATATGGACGACTCGCTTTATGGACAGTCTATTCGGGAATCAGACTAGGTCACGCGACTCTAAACAACCCTCAGTTGGTCTCACGCGGCTAGGACATTCCGTGTTTTTTAAAAGCTTGGTTACTTTTAGCTGGGACACCTAGTATATTACAATTTTGCATCGAGCGAGGGAGTTGTCGAAACGCCTCCTCTCTGGACTGTCCGAAACCGGTTCCACCGCCACTTCCACTGTGCTAGCTCGCGGGTGCTCAGGACAGTTCAGTGAACAATATGACAGAGCCCAGGGAACCCTAAAAGTCTATACTGTAAAGGGATTAGGGATTGGTGTATTGAGTAAGAGGATGTTCGCAAAATGAAAAATAAAGTATGGAAGATTTGTGAGCATTCATTTTAAATAAGCGCTTGTAAATGGGTCGTCTACAGCGATAGTTTTATTTTTGGCCTCGTCAATTCGTATTTTTGTTTTGTGATTATTGGGCGCTAAGTCAGCTATCGCCTGCACAGGGCCTGTTCAAATGCCTTGAGAGTAAAACTTTTCTAGACCCGCAGTGATGGCACAGCCAAGACAGCGCTTAGCTCGATTAAAGTGGGGAACTTTCATGTCGCGAAATACGCAGCGACATTTCCTAATACCGAAATGTTGTGAAGAGCACATCTTAGAGCAAACCTTTCTATTTACGCAACTAAATGCTTGCTCCTCGAAACTTCATCAGCAGAAAAATGAGAGGAATGGAGAAGAATATTTAATGTTTTAAGAATATGCAGTCAGGCCT